>JFZS01000310.1:0-29089 GCA_000709145.1 Balansia obtecta B249 | reverse complement strand
AAAACAATTAAGCAGCAGCTTCCGTCCTATGCCTTTCTCACCTCCTGACCACTTCACACATCCCATCGTTTGCCTGTTACTGCTGCCGGTCAGGAGATGTGATTTTGATGTCGTCTTTTTTTGACCTGCCAGACCCGTATCCATTCTCAGCCTGCCCACCGTTTTGACTAGACGCCCTTAAAAGCGGCGTTGACTCATCTTCATCAGCACCATCGCTCGCCTTATGAGCTGGTTCGTCTGACGCTTTGTTGCTTTGACCATCACCGGCAACAAAGGTGGTCACGCTCAAGCCCTGTTTGATCTTGAACACGTTGGTTCGGGTGTTGCGAGGATTGGCAGCGCGGTTCGACGGGGCAAGGTGTCGAAGCTGTTGCTTCATTTCATCCAGCGACGCCTTAAAAGGGACTGGTTTATCGTCAGCCTTGCCGCCAGGCCCGACCGATCCGCCACGACGCATGAAAACAGCCGTCTTAGGATGTCTCTCCGGCACTCCATCACTCAGCGCACCCAGTGATCCCACGATCGGACTACCGGCTTCTACCTGTTCCACAATATCAACCAGTGCGGCCCCGTCGTTGGGTTTCTTACCCACAGCAGCGGCGCCAGCCTCGGCATGAATCCGTCGGGCACGTGGAGCCGGTGTAAGACGTCGAATAGCCTTGTGAACATCGACGTAGACATCGGATTCATCCACAATTTCCCTGAAACGCTGATTAGATTGTTTCGGCCTTATCACGAGTTTTGGTAAATTTTGCTTACTCTCCGATGAGCTCCTCGATGACGTCTTCCAAAGTAACAACACCGAGCGCACCATGATCTGAGCCCGGATGATCTGACACTAGAACCATATGGGACTTCCCTTCTTGGAAGAAGTTGATAATATCTAAGCAGCTGGTCTCTGGTCTTGTCTCGACTATAGCCCCAAGGGGAATTTCTCGCACTGGAATCTTGTCTTCAGGATCGTACGTGATAAGCGTCTTGACCAGCAGCATGCCAACAAAGTCAGTAGAATTGCCTGCACGATAGATTGGAATCCGCGAATAGCCGGAAGACAGGATGTTATCCATTGTCTTTTCATCCAGCACGTGATCTTCGGCCAGGGTGTAGACATCGTCCATGGGCGTCATTACTTCAGATACGGGTTTTTCCTTTAAATCCAATACAGCTGTAATAATGGTTACCTCATCCTGGTTCAATCGTTCGGATAGTTCTCCCAACGATTTATGAAGGGTCACGAGAGTCTTCAGGCCACTCTTTTTGTAAACGGTCCCATGGTCTTCTCCAAGAATCCAGTCAAGAAGCTTAGCGGTCGGCCATGCCACGGGGCTCATGAGATACATGAGAATCAGTACCGGCTTTGACATGTAACCGCCGATAGGAAGACCGTAACGTACACAAATAGACTGAGGAACGATTTCGCCAAAGATGACTGCGCAGAAGATTGAGAAATTTAGAAGCCCATCATAGGGTATTGTGGTTGCCAGCTGACCGATACATACCAATAAGAACTGTGCTGCCCACCACGGCTGCAACACCACCTCCTAGAGTCCTATCCAGGACCACAGGCAAGGACTCGTTGACAATAACGTTGGCTAACAAGAGGGTAACAAGAACCCAGTGCTTGCCCTTGTTCAGCAAGTCCAATACCCTCTGCGCATTTCTGTACTGTGGCTCGCAAGGATCGCCAGATACCACCTGTAAGTAAATGCTATCCTGTCCCATCAGGCTACAATGAATAAATGTTAGCACGTCCAATTAGGGCAAACCCACACTCATGATGAGCTCATCAGCAGCCACCATTCTGACAATGACAATGAAGTGGAATAGGCGAGAATAAAAGCGACATACGCGATTGTCAAACCAGCAAAAGCACCACCGAGCAAAACAAGAGCCATAGAGGCAACGTATAAGACCCAAACGGGAGTGCCCTCGAGATCATCATCTTCGTGCTCCCAGCCCGTCAACGGTGCTGCAGCGACAGACGACAAGCCGACACCCAAGATGCGACCGATTCCAAGGACACATGCTCGCGCGCTCGCAAAGCCACCGAAGCCGGAGTTCCGTCTCATATTGACTCTTTGCCTGATGGTTCGAAGAAAATCGCTCGACTCGACTGATGAGCTTTGTCGAACTTTCGCGTCGCGAGGCAGGCTGCTGTTGAGCACGGCAATTAATCTCGTCGAGGGTGAGGCGTGGCAAAGGGCCAGCAATAAAACAAGGACGAACGTCTAGACGACGATTTTGGGACGAGTCGGCTGGTACGGCAGATTGCCCTGTCTTGGATCAACCTTGATCGGCTGCGCATGCGCCCGTTAGCCACTGCTGTTGTTTAAAGTTAATACGTCGGCAACCACAAGGCGTCCGCTGTCTTGCAGCAGAGGGTAGCATCGGGGGAGAGAGGGGGGGGAGAGAGGGGGGGGGGAGGAGTTTGCTCACTGACCTGCCAAGTAGCCCCAGCCACGCGGCCGCGATGTAAAGATATCTACTCGGTAGACGTCGCTTCTTGATGAGAAAAGGGTGGATGAGAAGGATATGAAAAGATATGGATGAAAAAAGATACTGGAGCATGACAGAATGTCAGCCCTGACCTTTTAATGCAGAGACGACAACTCTAGCACGCGTACAAAAAGAGCTAGAACAGGCAACAAGTGGGGACTTTGTCTGGTGTCTGGTGCTAACTTGGAAGGCACATATCCGAGTGGAGTCCTGGCCGAAACAAGCTAGAGCCTATGACGACAGGGAGGACGCAAGGGTTCCGGTAGCGGAATTCCCGGGCGGACGCAGTGGGCAGACGCAGTGGGCAGACGTAGCGGGCAACCTCGCGGGACCTTTTTTTCCTCCGAGCAACTGCGAGCTACTAGATGTACCTTGTGGTAACGAGAACATGGCAAGTACAGAGGTCCCCTTTCCCCGCCCTATATGTAGGGTTTAATATCGGCCGAGAAATTTTTTGTAAAAAGTCTGCAAAGACTCGTGGCAGGCAGCTACATTAGCAGAAGCTAGTGTTGCCGATATAGGCTTATAATCCATCATTCAGCTAGCCCTACAGGTAATGCCCAGTTCAAAGTTGAACAAGGCTGACATCCAAGACACCCTCTGAGTTGCGCAATCCATCCAACACCTGAGCATCCACTTCCCCATCTACACCTAAAATCATGAGAGCTTCATTGTCCTTCTGCGTAGGCGGCGTGTTGTGGCCCTGCCTCGCCTCAGGGTCCAATCCACCAACCTGCATATATCGAATGTTGATGCCATAAGACCCCAGGACCATGCCGACTCCGCCAATCTTGCCCGGCTCATCGTAGTTGTGGAGGATGATCAGAGTACCCTCAGGGTTGAACGTGGCATTAAAGCGGTCCAGCTTGGATATATATACCCGCTTGTCAGACCCAGCATAGCCCTCAATGACTTGCTCGGTTGTTCCACCACGAGGTCCACTTGCAATCGACCTGAGGGTCACCGAGTTGAGGTACGTCCGGTCCTTTGATTGATGGGCATGGGTTTCGTTGATGATGATGCCCTTTTCCTTGGCGATGAGGGTCGCGTTTACTATGTTGACGTGAGAGTCACTAAAGGATGCTACAAGACCCTTGACAAGTGCAGCGAAGAGTGGTTTGGTGTTGGGCATGCCTGCCAGGTCTCCATGGTAGATGAGCTCGAACGTGCGATCGCCAATCATTCCACCTTTCGACTTTACGAAATGCTGCGTGTACAGGCGCCCCATTTTCTCAACCAACGGGACGGCGGGCTGTAGCCTTTGATACTCCTGGGGCAGGATAATGGGAGCATTGACGGCGCTTGTAGGGAGACCACCACGGAGAATATCGAGCATTTGTGTGCACACGTCCATGGACACGTTTTCCTGGGCCTCGACAGTTGAGGCGCCAAGATGAGGCGTCGAGACGGCCTTGGGATGTTTTGCGAGCTTTGCAGCAACCGAGCCGGGGGTCAGAGGTTCGGTGGTGAAGACGTCCAGTCCAGCACCAGCAATCCACCCTTCATCCAAAGCCTTGAGCAACGCCTCTTCGTTGTATACACCGCCTCGGGCAACATTTAGCACCCTAGCCGTCTTTCTCATGGCCTTCAGCTCTACTTCGCCGATCAAGTTCAGGGTGCTTGCCAGCAGTGGAGTGTGAATGGTGAGAAAGTCGACTTGTGGTAGCAAGTCGCTGAGGCTCAAGACGAGCTCAACACCGGCCTGACGAGCTATGTCTGCGCTCGCATATGGATCGACTGCCATGACCTGCATTCCCAAGCCCTTGGCCATTCTGGTCACGTTCAAGCCGACTTTGCCGAGTCCCACGATGCCCAGCGTCTTGCGGCCAACCTCAACGCCGACTAATTTACTGCGCTCCCATTTTCCCTCCTTGATGGTTCCGTCGGCACGGCCGATATTGCGGGCGGTGGCCAGTAGTAAAGCAATGGTATGCTCCGCCGCGGCTAGGATGTTACCAGCAGGCGAGTTTATAACAATGATTCCCTGAGAGGTAGCTGCAGGCACATTGATATTGTCGACACCAACTCCGGCACGTGCCACGACCTTGAGCTTGTTTCCCGCTTGTAAGACTTGTGCAGTAACTTTTGTTTCTGATCGAACGATGAGGCCTTCGTAGTTGGGGATGATAGAGATGAGCTCCTCAGCAGAGAGGCCAGGCTTGACGTCGACATCATAATGAGGGGTGAGCAAGGCCAGGCCATCAGGCGATACCTTCTCAGGGACAAGAATACGACGTTTCGAGGGAAGAGATTCTGACACATTATCCGATATCGAAGTTGGCATCATGATGGAGATGTAGCTCAAAAGATTGTGATGAGTTTCTTTGAGGACAAGACCTGTGGTGACAAGAGAGGGACAAGAGGGAGCCTAAGAAGTGTTTGATCCAAGCGAGACTTGGGGAAGGAAAAGACCAGATGATGATGTAAAGCTCCTCGCTTGGGTTGAGACGGGTCGAGGCGGGATTGAGGCGGGATTGAGGCGGGATTGAGGCGACGTAGGTTGGGCAACTGCGTATAAACACAAAAAGACGAAGTGACGCCCGTGGTCTCATGCCTGTGACCCCTGGCGGCAAAGGCCGAAACGGCGTCATGAAGCCTGGTGCCCCGCGATCTGGGAGCGAACAGCATGGCGGGCTGGCGGGTTGGGTTGGGTTGGCGGCATCAAGGACAAGGTGCATGCATGAGATGTGGCACATGGTCACCCAAGCCAATGGACGCCATCGCAACGGGCGCGTATGCTACTGCCCCTCCAAGGCGTTGGAACCTGACAGCACTTGAGCTTGATCGAGTGAGGCATCGTGGCCACCCGCACCACCACCATCAGCCATGAGAAGCGACTGCCACGAGGCTGCGAGCCAGAGTGTCCCGGCAAGCGCGGCTGCTTACCTGCGTAACGTCTCGACTGTCTTGTCTTTCTCCTCACCTACAGGTAGGTTGCACTGGGTGCCAACGCCGGTTTTGCCTACTTCGTCGTTGTGCTGCAACAGCCGATGCAGCCAACGCCCAAGTATCGTTGGTCCGTTGGTCCCGTCATTTGGGCCCAGGAAGAGAACAGCCAGGGAAAAAAAAAAGCGTTCCAACTGCCTTGATTCTTGTGCAAATGAGCGCATTTGTTCTCAATGTCTGGACCGCTGCCGCTCCTGGGGTCCCGACATAGGTTGTGCGCCTCAATTGTGTCGGATTGATTACTGCGACGAACACAGTCAGAATTATCTTGCTCGCAGAAAAACCTAATTGGCCAGTTATGCTGGCCAATTATCTCGCCCATCAGAAACCTGCCTCAACCCTGGGGTCAAGCTAGCAACAGCTCCGATGGCCCGATGGCCCGATGGCCCGATGCCCCCCTCGCGTAGCAGGATATCGTGATGAAATTTGGAGACTTTGTCACATTACTTCTCGATGATCGCTCTTCCCTCGTTTCCTTTCCGATCTGCTTACCTCCTCCATCTCCTGCGCTGTCCAAGGGTGCTCAGGTGGGTGGCCCTGAGCTAGTCACCCCCAGTTTCACCCCCAGTTCCTAGTCGCATAATTTCAGCATCTTCTTTCCTTATTCCCCTGTGTGCCTAATCATGTAACATGCACGGATATTACAAAGCATTGACAACATCGATGCTTAGCTATCATATAGCCTCAGTCCAAGTGGCGCCTGCTGCCATATTTGATTGGATACGTACATCTTCTTGTGCAGAGCCTGTGATGGCAGGACTATGCTGAAGTACTTCAAACGACAAGTACACCGACAAGGTACCTAGGCAGGCACTTTGTCGGTGTACCTGTCATTTGGGATAACCTCAATCGAGTAGCCATCAGGATCAAGCAAGAAAGCTACATTCTTCATACGTCCATCCGTGAGCCTCTTTCTCCAATTGCATTTGAGATCCTCAAAGCGTTGGCATGCAGCATCGACGTCGTCAACACTCACACCTGATCGCTCGTCAGTGTCTTTTGGCAATTCAGATTGCATTAATATCCGATTGAGACAGAAACTCACATATGTGTCCAAAGCCTTGAGGCTCATCGTTTCCGTTGTGATACCTGAAGTTGGCGTCTTTCTCCGTGCCATAATTCCAAGTAAGCTCCAACAAACCTTCGCGGTCGGCAGTCACTCCATTCGTGGGCAGTCCCGATTCACCAGGGTAGCCCAGGAAATACAGATTAAACCCAGCAGACTGATTTTCCATGGTTCTGAAAAGTGTCATACCCATAACATCTTGGTAGAACTTGAGCGACTTCTCAGCATCCTTGACGCGGATCATGGTGTGGTTCTGCACATGGTTAGCTGATAAGTCGACATGTCCTTTGTTAACAAAGGCCAAAAAAAAAAAAAAAAGAAAAGAAAAGAAAAGAAAAAGAAAAGAAAAGTGCATCGTAGTATTTTTGTGCAAGCCAAGGAAGACTTGCCATTCTGTAAGTGGAAACATCAGTATCCTTGACATTTGCAGTTTCCTCGACAGGCCTCCGTCCGATGATTTCCACCCAGTAGCCATCAGGGTCTAAAACAAAGGCAATGTTATTCATGCGGCCATCAGACAGTTTCTTCTGAAATTTGTACCCAGCGTCTTCTAGACGCTGACAAGCAGCCTGGATGTTGTCAACACAAATACATGTATGGCCAAACCCCCGGTGTGGTTCTTTGTTGCCATTGTTAACTGCATACGTCGGATCATTCTCTGTGCCGTAGTTGTGTGTCAGTTCGATAACGCCTTCTCGGTCGACTTGAGATTTCCCGTGAGAGATGGCTTTGGGACTGTTGTATCCCATGAAATACAGGTCAAACTTGTAGTCAGGGAATTCCAGCTTCTTGACTACTGACATGCCCAGAAATTCATAGAATTTTACTTTGAAACCGTTCTAGTCAGCTTACTAAAAGTTTGCGCCTCCGCTTGCCGGGCTTGGTTCGTTGGAGGGATTACCTGAGGCCTTTGGATCCTTCACTCGGATCCTGGAAAGTGCTTCATCAGTGACACGTAATTAAATCAAGGTCATTATGTAGAACTCACATTGAGTGATTGAACTTGTAGGTGTTCGTGTCCGTGGTAGCCGCCATTGTAGCCAGCAGTCTGCCTAGAGGAGCTTAGCTTTCCATTCATGACCACGAGCATGTGGGGATCGTGTACCTGAGGAGGGAACGGGGAACCTTGAGGGGTGATTGAGAGAATCGCAGATGATTCGTGAGCCTGTGCATGCGTTGCGCCGCCCCTGATGGGTTCAGTGGTCTTGCAGATGTCTGTGTGTGTTTTCTTCAGAGTGTCGAACGTCTTCCTTTAGAACGATGAGAAGGGAAGTACTGCCCCGCTGGCGTTGCCCCGCGCGAAGAAAGCTGTTACACAGTTAATAAGCGGAGCGGTTGACGTCAAATACCTCCACACCCACATGTACCGAGTACCTACCTACCTACCTACCTACATACTGTAAGGTACTGAATGTACATGCGAGCTTCGTCGCTTGGTTGCCTCGGCCGAAAGCGGTCGTGCACGATACAGTGCGGACCTAGGTAGGTACCTACCCATAGGTACTGTAGCTTACTCGGTATGTACTGTACTTGGTGGGCTGGCTACAAATCCACACTGTCTCCCGAGGCGCGGGCCGCTGAATTCACCGTTGAACCGCTCGCCTTGGCCACTGCAGGCCACTTGCGTCAGTAGACCAGACGTGTCGCAGCATCCAGCCCCCGGGGCTTGCGGTAATAATGGCCAGCCAGAGACATCAACATCAACTCATCCAACTCAGCTGCTGAGACGCGGCCGGGCGACAACTCATTGCTTTCTGCCGCTGCCACCCATTGCTCACTCGGCTGGAGTATTTCGTCGACCTCTTTCTCTTCTTTCTCTTTCTTATTTACTTTTTCTTTTCTTTTCTTTTTCTGTTTTCTTTTTTTTTTCTTTTTTTTCTTTTTTTTTTCCCTCTCTCTCGTCTTGAATGATCCTATCCCTCCGCTGAGCAAATTTAACGTCTTTGCTCCGATGCCCCAGTTGCTGCCGACTTGACGGCCCTGGCACCTGGGTCTTGGTGACGGGCACTATCTGGCTTGGCTGACCATCTCGACCAAGTCGCCACCTTGGGCGAGGAATAGCGTCGAGAAAGAACAGGGCAAAGCGTGTCAAGATACGCCACCATGGACGAGGCCATTGTGGACGACAGCCGAGATTCTGGGCCCATCGCTCACGATGCATCTCCACGTGCTGGAAACAAGACTAGATCTTTGTCAGATGGAGGCGGAACACCGTCGAAACTTTCGCCATCGCCTCACATAACCGGGGTCTTGCGGAGGACGTCAAAAGATGACATCAATTTGAAGGACGCGCCAGCTACACCGCGACCTCTCGAACGCAAGGTCCTGTCGTTGCAAATGCCACCGCGTCAGTTTACGCCTCCTCCGGCTACCTCGAACCCATATGTGAAGCCACCGCCTCTTTCTCCGACGCTCGATCACTCACAAACATATGCTTCGCCGGCCAACATTTTACCACGTCGCTCACGCGGCCTTGACTTTTCCCGCGCCGCCACGAGCTTACATCACTCGACGCTGGCCGAATCGTCCCCTGACTCGTCGCCTACCATCGGCGTTGGGGCTATGAATATTCCTAATGGAAGAACCGAATTGGGCGGTCCTGAACAAACGTCCTCGTCCCTATGGTCAATGATGGGAAATCACGAGAAGATGAATATCAGCAGCTCTCTGGGCAGTACCGCTCCGCAAGCCGTCGGTTCCGACTCGTCCAGCTCGTCTGAGTATGACGACCCTATGGATGAGGATATGGAGGAGCCTTATATCACAACTCCGCAAGTATCCAGAACTACCTCAAGCATGGGGTCGACCGGGCCATTTGGATCGCCAGCAACGAGTAGCCTCATCAGTTTCCAGCAAAGACAACGACATCGAAAACAGCCAAAAAAGAAAGTGCGTGGGCCCCTAGGCCTCGGTTTCAATGCATCCGCTGCCTCTATCTCCAAGTCGCCGCCGAGCAATCCTGCCAGGGCCCGAAGAGAGAGCATCAGCTGCCAAGCAAATCAGTTGCACATCTCCGCCACGGATGGCGATGAGAGTGGCAAGTCACAGAGTGATGCCGATCTCCATGGACTAGATGGCCAGCGCGGAGTCATTCGGCGAGCAGTCACGCGCCGAGGAAATCTTCTGGTTGGTCTCCCAGATTACTAACGCTGCTGTACCTGATGTATTCTGACGAGTTACCAGCCCAAGACCAAAACATTTGCGCGCATTCGTGCGGCGCTCTTTGAAGAGGTGGCCCCGGCTGAAGCAGAGACACGGCGAGAAGCCGAGGTTGTCAAGCAGGTTCGCGAAAGCGATGTTAGTCTTGAACCCCGGGTTGCGCTCACATCAGCCGAGAATGGAACAGCTGCAAGTGTCTGGTCGTCTCCAAACCTAACTCCAACTGACACCATCGACGACATCCACGAGAGTGATATGACTATGATGGCCGATCTGTCTTCCGGGCTGTCGAGTAGCTTCAAGCAGCAAGTCATCAAGAATTCGAAGGGTAAAATGTTCTGGGACACGTTTTCCGAGTCGAGCAGCATGGGCGGCACGCGAACAACTCCGCCGCCAGCCGCATTTCTTCCTCGGGGATCCTCGTCTGGCGTGAGCGAGGATGCGGCCATGGACTCTGTCCTCTCGGCCGGCCCATCTGGGAATTCGGTAGGCCTATTTGATGAACAGTCGAGCGATATGATGATGGAGCTGACTCAACCTGTTGCAGGTCTCTCATGGCAGCAGCGCGCAAGGGCCGAGCGCAGCCGAGATCACGCGGCGCATTCACAACAAACGGCGCCGTGAGGACGATTTTGACCCTTTCAGCTTCAAGAGACGAGCTGTGAGTCCTGGTATGAGCAGTCACAACTCGCCAATTCTCCAGAGCCCGATGCAGCGCGACTCTGCCCCCTGGGGTTCACGCCCCGGGAGTACTGGTGGCGATAGGGGGGGCAGCAGCGCACAGAGCGAGACTGGTAGCTTGAGCGGCGGAACATCAGCCAACATTTCTTCTGGGACGGCGGCGGGTCGCCAGAACAGCAAAGGAAGAGTAGGATTCCAAGGCATGATCGACACCAATGACGGCATCATGCGAATGAGCATTGAGTAGCAGTCTGCCTACCCGTGCAGTGAGATATTATCTAACAAATGGGATCTGAGTTGGGATAGCAAGCAGTCTGGAGCATTTTTTCACTTTTTACATATGAGGCGTTTCTTCTCTCTTTTCTTTCTATTTTTATCTTATCTATTCTCCGGTGCCTGGGCTGATTACGGGACTTGATGAAGAGGTTGTGCCACGGAAAAAAAAAAATCTAGCTAGTTAGGAAGCAGATCACTAAGTGATGTTACTGTATCGTTACTGGGGATAGATTTAATACTAGTGGCCCGGCTACCTCGAGTGCCGTGAGTCCAATCTTACGCACGCCATGTAACATGGAGGACGGCGAGGACGGCATTACCACCTGCACGAATGACAACATTAGCATGACCGACCCTCACGAGGCCTGATGTTGGTAAGGCCTATCTGTCCCAGTGTCGTCCAGGTAGATGCCCATGTATGAAGCGCTCCGGTTCGTGGAGAAGGATTTTGGACAGGAGTAGGTCCTGAAAAGATAATATTCGGTGAAAGCACCAGCCGTGGCTTGCCCTTCGCGATGTCATTACTATAACGACGCCAACAAGCCTGAACGGTACCCATGGCCAAACGAGCCCTGCACAATGTAACCAGGGTAGATTTGTGGTATCTAATGACGTGCGCTAAACTATGAAGCTCAAGTATTGCGAGATGTACCTCGCCACCGATGCCAGGAAGCGATGGAAGGTAATAGAATAAGATGATGCAGGATGCAGAGCTCGAAAAGAAGAAGAAGAAGAAGAAAAAAATTTCCCCAAATGCCTCAACCTACATTTTTTCTTCCAACGCCCTTGAGCCGCTTGTTATGTCCATGGGACAGGACAAGTTTCAACAGAGGAGAATATCTCGCTTGATCAAATGCTACTCGCTCGAGCCGACGCCCTCCTCGGGAACCCTCAGCGTGCCAAGCTTGTCGTCGAGCCAGCGAGCCAAGTCCCCGGCGTGCTTCCTCATGGCCACGACGGAGGCGGCGCCGGCGCTGTCGAGGCTGGCGGCAGTTTGGCCGCCGGCGCTGGCTAGGCTCTCGACGTCGCTGGGGCTCCCGGCCGCACTGTCGCCGTTCTCCTGCGGTTTGGCCTGGAGGTCGTGGGCCGAGGGGCCGACGCAGACGAAGAGCAGGCCGCATTTGAGACGACGGATGATGACTATGCCGCCGCTGAGCTGGACGGTGATGGTGACGGGCCTGACGGACCGGGCGGACATTTTGCGCGCCGCGGCCTTCTTGGAGGCGGAGACTTGGTGGACGGCCGGGTGGTCGTCTTCACCTTCGTCTTCGTCGTCGTCTTTGTCGTCTTCGCGATCTGTCTCGTCCGGGTCGAGGACGGGCGAGCTGGAGATTGGGTCGGGCGTTCGCGAGCCGGGCAGCGCGAAGGGGACGTCGACTGAGGACGAGGTGTGGATGGAGAGGAGAGAGGCTGCGACGGTGGCGTGGATTCGCAGTACTGATACCGGGTGAGGGCTTGCATGGGCCAGGAGCTTGCCGTGGTAGGTTGTCAGGAGAAGAGTCGGCAGATGGGGAGTCTGGTTGGCGTGGAGGAAGGCGTTGAGCCTCTTCGTCAGAAGAAGAGGCGGCGACGGGTTCGGGACCGCCATGATCGACTTGCGCTCTGGTAGACGATGAGGAGCTACGTGCAGCGGAGGGGCGTGTTGGAGTCCTTGTCGAGGCCCCCTTTTGTTCCCTTTGGTTTTATTTTATGTTATATATATATATATATATATATTCGTTTTTCTTTAATCACTTGTTCAAGTCGGGTTTGCACATGGGCGATCCCGGACAGTGACACCAACGACAAGATGATATGCCAATGGCGACGCTGTCTCGTTTCATGGACAGCGAACCTCGGGGCGCGTGACCTGTATGTATGTATGTCTGAGCTCGAGTTTCCGTTTCGTCGTAGGCCCGGGCGACAGATTGGGCAGGCTGGTGCAGCACCGCTGGGATGGATATGTTTTGAACCTTTGATGCTGGGGTGCACGAGTGTCAGTTCAGGTTTTCGGGGCCGAGCTGAGCTGAGCTTGTGGATTGAATTGAATTTGACTGACACGCTAGCCCCTTTGCGCAACGGCAACGGGGGCGGGGACTCGTCTATTCGCTGCATCTGGGCTGACATCATCGCTACTTTCAAGCTGCACTTGCGACTTGCGGCTTCGTCTTAGTTCTGCAATCAGCGTACCCTATAGGCATTTGACTCATGTGCCTCGTGTGCCCTCCTTCGTGATGCCGGTGGATACCCAGGTACTTGTACCTGGCGCATGCTCGGGCCACGTTTCGGACTGTAGTAATGAAACAACGCCTCGCACCACCTGCCATACAAGAAACTGCTGAACATACCAACGGAAGGCCGATTGCGTCTTCACACTTAAAGACAGCGTCAAACGGAGTGTATGATAAACTTGTTGCGTTTCCAATTGCTGAAGCACAGTTGCCAGCCATTTCTGGTTTCTGTGGGACCACGATGCAGGGGCAGTCGCCATCCATTCTTTGCCATGGATGCTCCCGACTGCAATCCCTGTCGCCTGAGGGATAGAGTTTCATTGCTAAAAAGCTCGCTTTGTTGTTGACCTACTTGGCCTTGCATGCATACAGCACGGTAGGAGGATCAGGCCACTCTGCAGGTACTTGTAGCCGCTGACTTGTGACTTCTGACTTCCTCATGCCTCGCACCTGCCCAACCTAGCGTCTGCAGCGTCGGCAATTGACCGAGACCGGATGTCGATCGAAATAAACGTCAATACCTCATCGTCGTGCCTGGCAGGAGGCGCGTTTCATGTCACCTGTCAGCGTCATTGGCATGAACTAGTCCGTACTCGGCAGCGCCAGCGGCTATGCGTGGGACTTGTTCACGACGGGTCTACCGTTCTCGGCGGCTACGTGCATTGACGGAGGATCGGGAGGATAAAGCACTGCTGCGTGTCGAGCGCGAATTAATCGCAAAACATGAGACACCAGAGGTTTGTGCCCCTCCTGCCTTCGCGCTCGCCATCTGCTGGAATTGGACGCTTGCGTTTGAGGGTCCTGCAGCAGAGGGGGATGGGCCAATGGCATGGCAGAACCCCGCGACGAGCCATGTCAAACAGCCCCCCCTTGCGACTGCCAGGTAGGGATCCCGAGTCAAGGTACAAGTGCTGACAGATTAATTGGGACTGCGTCGCCACCCGCACGCGCCGCCGTCAAATCGCGCTATGGCTTCCAGTGCGGGCAAGCTGGTGAACTGGCCAATCGAATAACACGAGACGAACGGTTACTTCCCCATACACGCCAAGTCCACTACAGAACTAAGTACTGACGTACTGCTAGCTACCTTGTTATCGCCAATTATAGTGGGCCACAGGGACTCAGGGCCTAGCTTGTGCCTGACCGCGCTGAAAGGGATGTACCGTTTAATTTGGCAACCACATGCGGGTCTCCTGCATCTCCTGCATTCCAAAGGGCTGGACGTCGACGGACGTCGACGGACGTCGACAGGTGTCGACAGTTGTCAGGCCAGACCACTATTGGTGTTACTGCCGTTTATCGTTTATGTTCGTCATGTCCGGAGAAGGGATGCCGCCTCTTGCTCGGAACACTTCCTCAACGGGCATAACCATAGTAGAGCTAAAACTTTCCTTGGAACACGCAGCCGTCCCTCCCCATCTGCCCTCTGCCATCTGCCATCTGCCATCTGTCAACCCGCCCCCATCGCTTCCCTATTGTCTTTCCGTCACCAGCCGCCCGAGCATTGCATTCCCGACATACACAATAGCTGGCTGCTCTTCCCATTCTGCGTTTGATTATTATACCTCTGATCTTCTGCCACGTCCCGGTGTCGTCTCCGCATGGTGTCGTCTGCAGCTCTCATTTGTCGAAACCTCCACTCTACTCTGTTTGTCAAGACCATTGCCAACCCTGATCCCTCGTTTGCCCCCACGAGATTTGATTGAAAACCTCTCACCTACCGTCTCCTCGTAAATTTTCGACTTACTGCCATTAGTCTTGGTGGACCGACCTTTTTTTTTTTTTTCTTGTTGCTTCTGTACCTTTGACAAGCTGCTTGTTACCACATTTCGCGCAAACAACCTCATTAAGCACTTGTGACGCCCGACGACGTCTCTTGCTGCGGCGAAGGACATGGGGCCACAGGGTTGACACTCTCTCCTTAGAGACGCCGCCTTTCGCTGGCCTTGACGTTATACAAAGTCGTGGATATCCCCTCAGTCTCATTCCTGGGACTTGTTGTAACCCCAGGAAGAGAAGCGAAGAGTGCTGTCGGCCGGTCCGCATCCTCTGTAGCTCTTTCAAACACGCAACCCTACGAAACTTTCCCTTGCCTGCATCAGATCGGGCTGCCTACGGGTTGGGATTGGCTGAGGCATTTCACCAATTTGACGTGCAGACAATATGGGTTGCTCTAGTAATCGAAAGAAGCAGACGCGGGAGCTTGTCGACCAGAAGTGGGACTACATCAACCTCCAGGATTTCAAGGCGAAGGGCTGTGGCCCTGGATTTGCGTATGGGTACCTATGGTTCATGCTCATCATCTCAATCGCTGTCTACGCCGTGGACAGCTTCACGGCCGTGAACCTACTGGCCTTTAACCGATGGTCGTCCAAAATCCAACCGGCCATTCCCTTCGATGTCTCGAAATGGATATTCTCCGTCTGCATTCTATTGTCATTCGTGAACCTTGGGTTTGAAGGAGTTAGGGCTACGCGCGTCATGAAGCGAGGCAATGTAGCCGAATGCTTCCTTGACAATTTAGCCGTTCGGTGGGAATCCATCAGACTTGGGAAAGGGCAAGGATGGAGGAGATTCTTGGTCTTTGCGGAGCTTACCAAGAGCAGGAAAGGCTCTGAATACGTGGCTCTTTTTACGTACTTTGGTTTCAAGTGTATGTTTACCTTGCATGTCTTCTTTCGCCGATGAGGCTTGCTAATATTATTGATTATCTAGCATGGATTCGGGTCATCTTCTGCTCGGGACCCCGTCAAGTAGTCAATGCTTTGACACTAAGATCTGTGTACGTGGCGAAACTGGCGCCTACCGCCACCAGCGTAGACGGCGCTATTCTCGGATTCTTTGATAAAATCAAAGTGCTTGCCTCAGAAGACTATCAGCAAGCAGTCATCCTCTCTGGCATGGGCTTTACTTTTGTCATCTGGGTTTTCTCCGCCCTGATCTTGCTGATGGCCGTCCTGTTCTACGTATTCTTTCTTTTCCATTATATCCCACGGACTGACGGTGGCTTGACTGAATACTGCGAGCGAAAGGTCAATAAAAAGCTGCGTCGCATAGTAACGACCAAAGTCAACACAGCTTTAGCAAAGGGCCAGGCCAACCGACGAAAAGCAGAGTTGGAACTGGCAAAGAGCAAAGGCGAGAAGACGCCGTATCTCCACTCGGCAGCTACTCTGCCCACACTCCCAAACGTACATGGCAGCATGGCAGACAGTCTGCCTCATATACCCACTGCTGGGCAGGATGATAAGAAGATGAGCACCCTCCCCACGTATACACCCCATCCCAGCTCGCCAGGTCGTTTCGAAATGGCATCTGTTGGAGGCGGACGCCCCGTACAGCGAGCATACACGGCTGCGTCGTTGTCAAGCTCCTCCTCTCGAGCGCCATTAATGTTGTCTGCGGCAGAGAAGGGATATAGCATGAGATCACAATCATCAGTGTTTAGTATTGCTACGACGGATTTCAGCAATGGCATCAATCCTCCGACTAGACCCGGAACGTCGCACACGCAACGAAGTTTTTCCAGTTCTCGACCTGGGTACGGACCCATGGGCAACATTTCAACGGTAACTCCTCTGCGGACAATTACGGCTAGCCCAACCATGATGGATGCTGATAGGCCACAGTATCCTGATGATGCCATACCGCCGGCCAATAGGTTTGTGGAGTCCAATGTTATGGCACCGCCCGCTGCAGGACGAAGCAACACGAACCCCGTGACTTATAAAGCATATAATCCTTATGGCGCCGGCGGACGAGCAAGCTCTGCTCCGCCGGTCGGTCCATACAGAGCCACTGGTGGTGTTCCTCCAGTTCCTCCAGTTCCTCCACTTGCTCGTAGCATGACTGGCCCAGCAGGCCCGATGCCAGCGCCGACCTATCGTGGCGCGTCGTACGAATATTACGATGTTGAGTCGCAACAACTGGGCCGCCACTATTACTAGAAAGCCAGCTGAGGACATAGTTACTTTTCATTTTGCAACCTGCCGGGCCGGGAAGAACTCATCTGGTTATGAAGTTGATAGCCAGAACCTTTCATGATACATATTATAGTAAAGTTTGGAAAAGCAAAAGCCACCGACGAAAAATCATGATTTCCATTGGTTATCCATCCATGAATACGATTTAGATAGCCTTTTGGGCAAAGCCGAAGAAATGGGTTTGAATTGAGCCACAATTGAAAAAGATTTGACGAGATGCTTCTACTGTTGGGTTGTTCATTGGTGTTTACGTTATACTGGGGCACATGAGAACTTGGGAGAAATCAGGAGCGCCAGCCAGACTATTCCTTGATGCGATGCATCGTACATGATTTATTATCGAGGCAGGTAGAGTGTACACGCAGCATGGAAAAACAGAAAGCATTCTCTCCAAAAGTCTGAAGGCATGCATGATTGGTCGCCGCGGCACTATAGCGGGAGCTGCTAGTGGCAAAATGATCAAGGCAGGCCGCTTTCCTATGTCACAGCTGAACAGCTGCATCTGCACCCATTCATTGTAGCTCCTATCCATCAAGTATCGGGGCGAACGGGGGACGAACGGAGCCGCACGGAGCCGCACTGGCACTTGCAGCGGCTCTGTGAGCTCTGTCCCAAGAGGCGTAAAATCAAGACGACACTATCTATTACGCCACCGAGCACGAAGCTGACTCCAAATGTAGCCGGCGTTGGGCGCGAAAGCGGAATTAGCCATGGGCGCTGGCTGGCTGGAATTGATGGCGGGGCTTAAGACAATAGAATGGAGTCGACGGGGAATATACCTATGTACGCAGCAAGTCGTGCTGCACGAAGGAAGAAAGGAAGGAAGAAAGGAAGGAAGAAAGGAAGGAAGAAAGGAAGAAGAAAGGAAGCAAGAAAGGAAGGACGGAAAGAAGGAAGGAAGGAAGGGGGGGGAGGAGTACATACATGGCAAGTGGCCTGGCTTAGCCTGGCTTGGCGCATAGGGCGCATAGGGCGTCTAGGGCGGGCAGATGGCCCCACATTTCGCCGCCTTGCGTAAATGCACAGTCAGCTCTGACAGATAGAAACTTTGAACTTGCCTTCGACATCTACATGGCAGACACACAGCATCGACAAACAGCGGCTGCGACAGCTGCGACGAGACGAGACTTCTGCTCCAATCCGACATAGCGCCGCCATTTGGGGTTTTTGCTTTGCTTACTTTGCTCACGTCGACCCCCACCTGTGTTAAACATTTATGCGGCCGGCTGGCCCATGCTTTTCCCTTCCGGGTCGCTGCTTGTCGTGCGCATGATCTGATCCTCGGCCGCCCGCAGTCACTTGCCCATGAATCATATGTCATATGCCATATGCTATATCATTGTCGCTGCCTCCCGACACCTGAAGCTGTCCTCCCGTCGCTGAGACTCAACGAACGACTGGGCCGTCTCAAAACTCTCAACTCTTCTCTCTCCCCGCTAGCCTCGTTGCTTTGTCGAGGGATTCCGGCCCACAATGACTTCCGATTCTCCGTACGTCTTCCCCTCATACCGACTTCAGCGCACATGCGACCCCGGCCGAACGCCCTTGGTCCTGGTTGCGTGTGGTTCATGTATGTGTCAACCCATGTCGTGGTGCAACAGGCTGTGCATGCATCGTGCACAGCTTGTTTGCCTCCCTTTATGAATCAAAGAGCATGAGATTTAAATGGCTGATGCTTTTTTTTTTTTTTTTTTTTTTTTCGCAGTTTCGCCTATTACGTTTTTGCATCTGCGCATGTTCTCCATGGCTCGGGACCATGCCCGCAATGAGGGTAAGCAGCCTGTTCAAAGCTTATTATCCCCGGCATAAAAAAAAAAAAAAAAAAAAAAAAAAAACCCTCACCACAATGTGTAACCAACAAGTCAAACCGCTGCTAGGTTTCGAGGTCGTCGGAGGCTATCTCTCACCGGTCTCAGATGCCTACAAGAAGAAGGGACTCGCCCCGGCCCACCACCGTATTCGGATGTGCCAACTCGCAACCGAAAACTCGTCCAAATGGTTGATGGTAGATCCATGGGAAG
Source organism: Balansia obtecta B249 (assembly GCA_000709145.1). Lineage (NCBI taxonomy): Eukaryota > Fungi > Ascomycota > Sordariomycetes > Hypocreales > Clavicipitaceae > Balansia > Balansia obtecta. The sequence goes on along the minus strand of JFZS01000310.1, from coordinate 10,251 downwards.
CCCAAAGCCCGACATATATCCCCACCGCCCGAGTGTTGGACCACTTTGACTACGAGATCAATCACGTAATGGGCGGCATTGAATGCACTGATGGCACTCGCAAACCCGCCAAGATTGTGTTGCTAGCAGGCGCCGACCTGATACAAACGATTAGCACGCCTGACCTCTGGGACGCCAAGGATGTCGACCACATCCTGGGCAACTTTGGGGTTTTTGTGCTTGAACGGACAGGAACCGAGCTTGACTCGGCCCTGGCAGCCTTGAAGCAATGGGAGAAGAACATCCACGTGATCAGACAGGTGCGGCTCTCTTCCCCATGCACTTATCCGTTGCGGCTATCTCGGGATTGCACACATACTAATGCTTTGCTCCCAGGTTGTCACAAATGACATCAGCAGCACAAAGGTCCGGCTATTACTTGTACGTTACGTTACTCCCGCATTCTGCAGCCAGCATTGTTGTCATGGGCTTTTTGCTAACTGTGTCCAGAAGCGTGATATGAGTATCGATTACTTGTGCGTTGCTCCGCAATTTGCAGCCAGCACTGCAATGGAATGCTAACCTGTGTCCAGAATCCCAGACGAGGTGATCAATTACATTTACGAGCACAACCTGTACCGCGAGCTGGATCTCGCCAAACCAAGAAAGGAGCCGGAGCAGGCCGAAGCGGCGTCTGGCTCCAGCTGACGGCGAGGCAGCGTTGGACGTAAATGCCAGCAGCAAGCAGCGACTCGGGAACACAGTCGACAAACACACAAAGCATCTAGACTGGTCCGAGTGATTGAATGGCACATGTTGTAACTGCCTTCTCATGGCCTCGCACATGCGTTTGAGGCGTTCATGGGAACATTAGCCGCTCAAAACGAGGGCTCGAATTCCATCCTCCTTATTAGCTCGGCATGTGGTTTTTTTTTTTCTCAAATCTATTAATCGATGGCACTGCGAGACAGTCACGATGGCGCAGTTCAGCGCCCAGCGCATTCGATCAAGAGTGGAAATAGAAGGGCGACAAATTTTTTTTTTTTTCAGCACTTTTGAGGGCTAGAAATGCAGGCGATTCCCCAGCAATGTCACCGGCGATATGGCCATGTCTACAGAAACACAGCTGTCTGTCTATTCTTCCATAGATGTGAAAGAGAACTAGTTCGATTTGGTGTCAAGCACATGAATAGAGGCAAATAAACTGCAGAAGTTGGAAAGGAACATACCCACTTCGCCTTACGCTTTTGAATCCCACGTGTACACCGTAGCTAGGGTACATTCCAGAGCGACTTGCCTCTCCATCTACAGCTTCAATCCCGCCAGGTGCCTGCACCGCCACGTAAAATTCACCCCGACGCAAGGAAAGATGCTTGGCTCCAGGAACCCTGCTGATGCCAAAATGGGAGACCATGTCAGCGGCGTCACCGGTATTGTCACCTACGCCTTTGGGACGTATCGCATCCTGCCCCTCGACAACACCAAACTCGTCAAAGCCGCCAGCCCCAGATCACCCTGCTACGAAGCTCACCAGTGGCGGAGACTGCAGGGGGCGCAGGTCGAGCATCTGCATCTGAATACGTGGCGGAGCGTCGATGAGCAGACGAGCGATCATGATCTCAGCGTCGCGAGGCTGAATGTCTGCGGGTGAATCAGTCATGTCTTGGGAGTCTTCCGGTGGCGCGCCGAGTCACACTGACGTTCCGTGAGCAAGGGGCAAATGTAGTAGATCCATAGACCAGATGGCAAAGCTGTGCTTTGTCCGGTGCCGTGTACGGCGTCCTCCATTTCCCGTCCGTACGAAAGCAGAATCACACTTGTTTCTTCTTTAAGCTCGCCCCGACTAGTCTTTCTTCGCATAACGCCACTAATGTCCATCGCATAGTACGGTCGCAAGCTGTGCTCGAGAGCCAGCCCTTAGCCCTTAGTTGGCCTTCCGAATGGCCTCGGAGCTGTCTAGCATTTGCCTATTTGGCAAGCACGTCATTGGCAAGGATGGCCAGCTTGGTTTTGACGACAGTCGCTCACAACTGCGGCCGTTCTGCCCCGGGGGATTGGACTGGTCATTTCGCATATCGCATTGAGCGCCGAGTGCCCTGTCGTCTTTGCACAGCCAAGGGTCGTATGCAGTACTGTTGCGTAGCTTGCCGGGAGTAACTGAGATCGGGAAAATGAGGGCTGCGCAGGGAGTGATGGCAGTATCAGATAAGACATTCACATCGCAAGGGATTGAATCCAATCGGATCGACATGCCGTATAGATCCTGTTCCATATATACCCGGGAAGAACGGCTCGAAACTACCCGACTCCTGCAAAGACCGCGTGCAATTTCGGATTGCAAAGCAAGACGAGAAGAAGAAGAAGAAGAAGAAGAAGAAGAGATGGCAAAGACCTTCCTCTCCCGCTGGGCCCTCGCCCGCTTCATTCCGTCACACGATCGCGAAGAAAGAGGCTACCCCCCTGCCTCCGACGCCGAGGCCTTCCCGAGCAAACCCAGAGCAGACAGACCCCTCACCATCGTCACCACCGACGAGAACCAGCTGGTACCGCCGCGAGACAAGCTTCTCGTCTTCCGCTCCCTCACGGGCATCGATACCGTCCCGACCGTCGCCTCGGCCGGGCACTCCACCCGCGCAGCCCCCAACCTAGGCATATACCCGCGCGTAGTGAAGGCCGAGAGGCAGGCCCACCGCAGCTTCGTTGTCTACAACTTTGTCGTCAACTTCTGCCTCGGCACCCAGATCATCCTGGCGGCTGCCTTAACGGCTCTCGGCGCGGCGAGCGGGTCAAGAGCCGCCGTGACGGCGTTTGGCGCCTTGAATACCATCATTGCAGGCTTCTTGACGTATCTAAAAGGGTCGGGTAAGCCTCAGAGCCTCAAGCATATCCAGGAAGAATTTAGAGCAGTGAGAGAGGTCATTGAGCAGCGGGAGCGGGAGTTTTGCTTGGCGGATTGCAGATTGGATCCCGTCGTAGAGGCAGCAGGCATCGTTGAGGAGATGTACCAGGCGGCAAAGCAAGATCTGGAAGGGGGTGGCAAGAACGGCGGGAACGGGGGCAGGCCTCAGCGGGGGCAGGCAACCTCTTCCGCGTCGACCGTATTGGGCCCAAGATTGTTCAAGTTATCTGAGTCAAGTGCTTCGACGAGGACGGTTGGCGCGGAGAAGCAGTGAGGTTGGTCTTGTTTATTCTTTCATAGGCCCTGTTTTTCATCTGTCTTGTCGGCCTGCCGATATTGTGGAAGGCGCGTAAGGTCCAAAAGAGATGGTGAGGCTGGTAGCTGCTGTATAAAATACCGAGTTCCAGGACGAGAATTTGCCGGTTCCGCTAACAGGATGAATCGCTAACTACTCAGTAGCCACTCTCTCATAGACTGATCATTGTACGCACGAGATAATTCGCATCAGGCTTATCCAAACGATAGGCTTTCACGCTTCATCATGTGCCTCCTCGTCCTCGCCATCACTCTGACTGCTGCTGCTGCTATCACCCCCATCCAGAGCTGGGTCAGGCATGATGATGCTATTAAGAAAGGTCACCTGGGCCAATTAGCTCGGCTTTTATTTTAAGCAGAAAGTGAGCAGAGGCCAGTCTGACTTACAAATCCTAAGAGAGCCCGTATAATCTCTCCCAGCTTCTCTTGCACGTCATCCTTTGTCAGGACATCCGCATCGATCTTGGTGCTTATCGTGTAGTTGCGCAGCTTCAAAAGCTCAATATCTCTATGGGTAATCTCATATCCCTGTACATCCATTAGTCGTCGATTAAATTAGTCCAGATTGGGACGGGCATAAGTGTTGAAGGGTTGCCAATTTAAGAATATAGCTTTTGCGTAATTCTACATCTCAACTTACCATCGGTCGCTTCTTCAGCGCATTCTCCTTGTTCCTCTCGGCAAACGCTTTGATCACAGCCTCTGGTCCTGCACTGGCTTTAATCTTTGGGAAGAAAATCTTCTTCAACAGCGGTTCGTTGAGCATCCGGCGCCAGCGCTCCGGATGTCTGTCAATGTTGCGCCGTAACTTGGCAACGAATGATGCCTCTGGGTGCCACAGGCCGCCGCCGATGAAGGATGACTCAGGCTCACAATGAACGTAGTAGCACGCATAAGGGCCTTTCCGACCCGTTCGTGACCACGCGGCTGAGAAATGAGGCTACATGGACAATGAGTCGCTGCACCGCAACGAGGATGACGGAGATTGTGAATCTTACCTTGTACGGCGTTTTGACTTTACTGAAGCGGATGTCTCTGTATATGCGAAAGATGACGTCCTTGACGGGCAGTTCGGGGACCGTCTCATCCACATCAATCACGGTCTGTGTGGCCGACTCAACAAAGGACTGCCAGTCTTTCAAGGCCCGCCTGTACTCTCCATCGTGAGCTTGGCAGGTTAGCCTGGGATGCATCATGTGGGCTGCGATGGGTAGGTACAAGCTCACCTTTCAGCCAGGCTCTCTTGTTGTTTGCCTTCAAATCCTTGAGAAATAGCAATGTATTGTTATGTACTTTGTCGTCTGCGTATTCCACGCCGCCTGTATCTCTCAACTTCTCCAGGGGAATAATCTGTACTTTGTTTGGTGCATTGTCGTCGTCGTCGTCGTCGTCGTCGTCATCATCATCATCATCATCATCATCATCATCATCAGCGTATTGGTCAATCCCCTCCTGGGCCTCATCTGCCGGTTCCTCCTCGTATTGGTCTCTGCTGATTTCTTTGATTTTCGACTGCCTCTTTGCAGTAGCAGACTTGCGCTGCTTCTTCGCCGGGAGTGCGCCATCTTCAGAATCCTCGGTGCCCTCAAAGTAGGAGCTCTTTTGCCCCCTGGTGGATAAGCGACCTGAGCGCCTGCGTTCATTGTCCGGCTCTGCAGCCACCCGTTTGCGTGCTGCCATAACGATGGAGGGAGATGGTTTTGGTGCCCAAACAGAATTTGGCCAAGATTGCTCCGTGTGGTTTAAAACTTTGCTGCCTTTTCGAGGCTGAAATGGTGATGCTTGTGCTTGGTCGGCGCCCAGCTAAAGTCAGTTGCGTCATTGCTTGGCAGGCGCGGCGCGTGGTGGCGCGGTCCGCACCTGCCAGGTCTCCATTCCTCCATTCCATGCAGGTACCAGGTACCAAGTACCAAGTACCAGGTCCCAGGTCCCAGACTGTTCGATCCCATTTGCTTTTGCGTCGCGACTTGGCACGAGGCGGATTTCCTCCATGATGGAACCTAGAGCTTTCCCGAGCGAGGTAGTAGAGCCTAGTCTGCTGTACCATCTAGATCCTCGTAACAAGTCAAGCCTCGAAACATGCCTTTCACGCGTCTTCTCTTCGTCTCCTCCCTTGGAGATCCTCCGAGGCTATTAGCTAACTATAGTCACTACACTTATTTTCCGCATATTTCTATCACGAATGTTCCCTCTGGATGGATAAGCTAGGTGCGCACAGTACCTGGGTAGCTAGTACTCCTGTTACTAATACACAGAGGAGAGGACCCTGTAACAGGGAGACCCTTGTGTTCAGAGTGACGACAAGAAGATGCCGGCTGCGCGACAAGACTGGCTTGATTGCCTAACGCCACATAACCATGCTAGTAATCATATGACTTGGCAACCAAAAGGGTTATAGATCAAGGTTAATGAATAGCTTTACTTTACCAAAAGTCGAAGTAAGCTATGGTCGCAGAGGAACGACCAATACTACCTGGTATCATGTATCATGACATGACATCTAGAGTCTGACGAAAGATTGTTTACCCCGTGTGTCTTGCTTCCTTGCTTGCCCTTTCGTCTATCTTCTCGCACAGTCTGCAAACCGAAGGTCAGTAGAAAGCCCAGCCGCTGTTGCTCTGATTGACCAGCTTAACTGATTTCTTCCTCTGCACTGCACCTTGGCAAGTTTTTCATCAGTGTTGAAGAGGACGCCAAAGAACGCCACATGGTTAAAAGAAACCTTGCCTCTGCTCTCTCGTAATCCAAATCCCAAATGTGCTCTCTTCTTTTCGCCTCGTTTGGTTCGCCTTTTGCCAAACAACAAAAGAAAGCGTCAACCGGAATACACCACTGCAGCGCCCACATGATTCAACATGGCCGAATGGGCAACTGTCCCGCATGAGGTTCGTCTTGCCATACTCAACTTGGTGTTTGCTCAAATTACAGCGCCGGAGGAGCACCAACCAGTGGGAAGGCCTCTAAGGAGATTACACGGCCTAATGCCCACATATGCCCTGGTTTGCAAGTACTGGTTCGAGTATTTCGAACAGGAGACATACCGCGCTGTTTTTGTTACGCAGGCCTCTTTGGACAACATTAAAAAGCTGACTTCTCGTCGACGCCGGCTGGTGCGCTATCTCTGGGTCAAGATTGATCTGGCTACATATGACTGCCCTGATTGCGTGGATGACAGATCCCAGTGCTACAAAATTCTGCTCCATCGTAACACAGCTGTAGTCAACGAGACTATTGAGCGAACATTCCATATTCTAAGCTCCTGGGACATAGAGCAAGGACCCGAGGACCCAGGACTTACGCTGGAGATTAGCGCGTGCTCACCTAGTGACATGGAGCATGTCTTCCATAATGACCTGCATTTCGATACCAGCCCCTTTGATGTCCACGGGCCTCTTGAGCAACACCGGCCAAATATCTCAAATCCAGGACACGGTTGGATTCAAGGACGGAGAACGCGTCCTCCAAGCATTCATTCCATCGACCTGATCGGGGGTTTGGTCTCGTGCACCATGGGCAAATTGCCCCTCGTGCCAGCAGTTACAAGCTTTATAGTCCGCAGACAAACTCGATGGCATCTCGCACCAGAAATGCTAGCCAAGATTTTCCCGGTCCTCCCTTCCTTACGCCACGTTCTTATCGAGTCATGGAGACGCTTCTATTGCGTTGCGGATGTAGGTGGCTATCCCGGCGACGTTGGTAGGTGATCCATCTTGCTATTCTTCTGGCCTGCTAGTAGCTAATGCGATCTAAACAGGGCTAGCCTTGATGATTGCTACCTCGCTGCCAGACACTGTCCAGAGCCTTACTATGTTTGAGGACTTTAATGAGGATTATAATACCTTGGCTTATAATAAACTGAGTTTATCAGCTCTTTCCGAGCGGGTGAGAACCCCGTCACAATTTATCAGCAACTTCTTAGCGGCAAGGAGCCGGCGGCTCAAAAAGCTTGCTGCATCGTATCTGGTTGACGCTCGGGACTTTCTTAGGCGGGCAGATCGCCCGGGATACTTCTGGGACCGCTTAAGCACACTTTCATTAACCTCTCGGCACCTAAACGGGTTCTCTGACACGAAAACAGTGAACGATATGCTGGAGAATGCCGGTAGAGTCGCTTTGAATATGCCTGCATTAGCGCGGCTGGATATTTGGAACGGCACAATGGGCAACGTGTGTGGATTCCGGTACGAGGTAGCTGGTTTGCAGGCATCTATCGGCTGGCATGGCAATTGGCCTCTCTTGCTCCCAGCCAACGTCGTGACGGCGTGGGAACAAGTAGCAGAGCGGCATACAGACGCTCAACTGCTCGTTAGAGAGCCGCAGATTGTACAAAACAGGTGTATCGGGTCTCACGCAACTGCTATAGAGGTTCTTGGATTGCAGGACCGCGTTCTTCACCCTGTATCCTTTAGGCAAATAGCCTGCGAGACTTCACGATATTGGTTCAAGGACTACTCGGCTACATGATGGCGCGGAGACGATTTGTCGGATTTTCTTTTGCGTACCTTGGTTTGCGGCTTTGCTTTTTTTTTTTTTTTCCAGAAGTAGAGCTGTATTTGCTGCATAGTTTCTTGTGCAGACCTATCTGGGGGAGCTCAAAAAGAGCTATATTGCTTAGGGTATCAATCCACTTAGTGGTCGCAATAGTATTGGGAGCTCAGCCAAAAGACACATGCCATGCCATGCCATTAGGGCGCTAAGATGAGATAATACTCTAAGCTTGGGATAAAGATGCATCACAGCCAATGATACCAGGGCAACAAGCACTCGGCCACGACAACCACGTCGTGCCAGGCGGATTGTAAGTGCCTAACATGGCCGTCGCAAGAATTTTCGTCTAGCAAAGATGCGCTCTGTTCAGTGTAGGCAGAGGAGAGAGAATCTACATGTTCAGGTTCGCACATTATGAGAGCACGAGGGGTAGAGCCGTGACATGTACGGCTACAAGGAGCCGCCAAGGAAAACTCCTGCCTAATTATCAGAATCAGAGGCTAGTTCATCCATTCACAGCTCATAATGGAATCTGCAAGAACACAAGCCCGTTGCTCCTCGGCTGAAAAAGCAACTGCATATGGCCGGATCTGCTCCGTACTCCGTATAATGAACCGACTTTGCCCACAGTGTTCGCGACCAAATCATGGGCTAGGGAACCTGCTCCGGAGACGGGACCCAGCTCGGCTGCCAAGAAGAGGATCTGCTGTTCAACCCCTGGGTTAATCTTACAAGTTGCTACTTTGCAGGGGTAACGTCAGCTAGTGGAAAGTCACATTGTGTTCCAAGACATTTTCGTAGTACTCCGTGCTTCCGACTGATTACATAATAAGAGGATGCTGCGTCGAAAGTTTTCTCTAATTTGACCATTTAGTACTAAAAAGCAGTAAACTTGCTTGTATGTATGCGGACGGGAAGAGCAGTTCCATTGGCTGCATCACTGTCTGTGGTAATGTTACCTGTTCATCACGGATTCGGATTATTCGCGTTTGTTATCGCCGCCTAGGGTAATTAATTACGTATCATGTGCAGCAGAACACTGTGATGCCTAAGACATCCACACAAAAGGGGGTAAACCCAGGCCCGAGGCCATCATCTTTTGACACGACATTTGAGTGCACTGGTGTTCCGCCCCCTTTCCTTGCCTCCCAACGGGTTAATCCTGAAATAAACAATCAAGATATGTCATCATCATCATCATCATCATTACATAATGCGCTGTAAACGCAACTAATGGAACACCCCCCCTCCTGAGGAAGGGGGCGCTTCTGCGTGCGCACTTGTTGGATCCTGCTGCAGGAAACCTGCGATAACCGTCGGGGCTGGCCGGCGTGCCTGATTATCTGATGTACAGAGGTCTACATGAGCCCTCACCAAGGGTTTAGTAAAATGTGCAGTATTGCCAGGTACAGTGCAGAAGTGGAAGTGGGCCCCGGAGGCTAGTGAGGGCCTTTTGCGCACTTTAAGCCATCCATGCAGGGTTTACACGCTAGGAACAGAACAGATCGAACGTAAAACAGTGGGCCGGGAGCTTACGAGGACGAGTCTGCTGCGCCTCCCTTGTCCCAGATGGCGGGCGTGGCAGTCGTGGCAGTCGTGGCAGTCGTGATTGCTATAATTATTACTTTTGTTTTGTCGCCTGAGCTTCGGTGGCTGCCACGCTGCCACGCACGCCACAGACGCCACAGACGCCAAGAGGGAGGGGGGGGGGGGGACCTCTGCGCCTTTTGTGCACATGCTGCACTTAAAGTCTAGATCCGGATTTGCAAAATATTCACTGCAGGACATCTCGTGCGTTCGATTGACCATCATCTGCCCTGCCCTGCCCGATCTTTGGCGGGTTGGCGCGTGGGTGCCTATACCCAGACACCCCAGACTCGTATCTGATAAGACAGGACAAAACATAGCCACAGACGCGATTGTTTGTCTAGTGGGAAGCGAAGCTGTGCCCCCTGTCTTCTGCTGCGGATGCTCAAAGCACAAACGTCAAGGTTGAGGGTATCACCCGGTCGGCCATCCTTCGGCCTCGCTAGGACACTGTTGTAACACCCGATTGCATCTTTATCTTTGCATGGACAATGGCCAGCAGGTTTGCAGTCGCTGAGAAAAAGATGGGTATAGGTTCAGAGGCGACTTTGGTTGTTCTTGCTTAATCAATCAATATCGCACTTGCCTTTTGTGCCGTACGAGCAAGCCCCTTGCACCCACCCACACCAACTGCGCCTGCAAGATGCATCCCTATTTGACACTGCAGCCAACCAGCGCTCGCGCTTGCCTTGTCCCGCGCCTGAGCTGCATGTGCCAAGCTCTGAGTCAGGGCAGAGGGCCGCCGACATGTATGTATATCTATCTGTACTGCACTTGGCTGACCAGACACCTGGCTCTCCAGGGTCTGTTTCATGCGCCTGACCTTTGTATACTACCAAGTACCTACCCTTGGGTAGATGGGCACCTAAGGTACGGAGAAATGACGGTAGGGTTGATAAGTACCTAGGTACATGATGCATCAGAGATTCACCCTATTGCACCTGACGCCACGCTGATCTGGTACATCAGAGGGGGGGGGGGGG
>JFZS01000309.1:0-29081 GCA_000709145.1 Balansia obtecta B249 | reverse complement strand
TTTTCCATAATTTCTTTTCTGATGGTTCTGCCGAAGAGCGCTTTGAGCCATGATGTTGTGTTGTGCATGCCATTGTTGGGGTCAGAGATGATGGCGGCTGCAACATAGGCTTCAAACATGTCGGCCTGTATCTTTACCATGTCCTTGTCGTTTGATTTCCCCTGGCCGCGAAATTTGTGGACATCAGGTGGCAGCTGCGCTTTGGGGTCCAGGCCATACTCACGAAAGTAGGCGGATAGGTTTTTGTTGCGTATTAAGAGTTCTCGAAGCTGTGAGCATTTTCCTGAGGATGTTTTGTGAAACGTCGAAAAGATTAAACTCGTCGCTATGAGCTCCAAGTAGGCATCTCCTAGCCATTCAAGACGCTCATAGCTAGTTTCGATGCAACCAACTCCAGGATGGCGAAAAACAGCGCGTTCGAGCTCTTCATCGAGTATTTTGGGTAAAGGTGGGAGGGATGTAGAAATTTCTGCTGATATCCACGGAGTCACCATGGGCATTGTAGGCACTGGCAAACCAAGGCTCTGGGACCTGGAATGCGAGCTGACTTCTGACAAAACAATCCTCTTTTTCGCCTCATGGCCCTCGTCATCTTCTAAAGCCGCATGTCTCTTCGACATGTTAGCTGACCCCGGGTGAAAATCCAAGCAACTGCACAGATGACTTCAAGCGTGACCCTGTTGCTGTTGCTGCTGCTGTGCTGTACACGTTAATCATGTAGAAGGGACTTGTATGAAAACAAAAAAAAAAGCCCATGAAGGCGCTGAAGGTTATAGGAGATAATTCAGATATGTTGCTGTTTTGTGTCAATATGGAAAAGAGAACTCTCATAAGCGTCTTTCGTGAGCTGCCAGGTTCAGACCCACTCTCTGCGCGTGCGTCCAATCACAGCCAGAACATCCCTAATCCAAATCAACGTCAGTTCATCGTTCTGAGAGGGAAAAAAAGAAGTCAATATCAACCGCCATCACAACGTGAACCACGATGAGTGTACCTCGGGCAAGATTAGTGGACCTAATGAAGGTAAGTACAGGAATGACATTCTCTGACGGCTTCATGCTGACAATTTGCAGGCTCAATGCCAAGTCTTCGCCACAACATTCAATCCTGAAGGTGTCCGCATGGGCAACAAGATCCTGCGTCAACGATTAAAAGGGCCGGCCGTTGCAGCGTATTATCCGAGGAAGCTGGCTACAATAAAAGATGTCAAGCGAGAGTTTGGTCCGGAGCTTGGGACTTGGGATGAGGCCGAAGAGGACCGATTCGAGTATATCGAGGAGTACGTCCATTCCCGACACGGAACGAGTCAAGTGGCGAGAGATGGCTAATGGGGAACACAAGACTGAAACAGCGAGGCAAGAGTGCGCCAAAGAAGAAGAATGGAAAACCTGGTATGCGTCTTGGTCAAACAGATGTGCATCGTGTGCTAACGAATTACAAGCTGAGAAATTGGGGAAAAAGAAGCGATAAGCGGACATGTCAGACGGCAATGGGGCTACAAAGGAATACGACCACAGGATGGGCCTGTCTGATATGGGATCTTGCCATCACAAGATCATCCATTTTGTTCGATTTAGGAGTCAATTGGTTATCTTGGAGGAAGCCACCGAACCCCACAGCCTTGCGAATTTTTCTTTTTCCTCAAGACACGCGGTGTATATATCTAGTGTACGAACTACCAAGGAATATGGAATATGATCGTGGCAAAGAGACAGAGAGTATGAAGCTACGGCGCATCGTCTCATCAGGAACGATGTGCTGTGGTCTCGAATCAAATTGAACGACGACAGGCTGGTCGCCATGTCTAAAGCGCACTTTGCACTGCAATAGATGCCCAGGACGGATGACGACCAGACAGAGCGAATCCAACTCCAAGACTCCCGCTGTGGCTGGCCCTGTGCCCCTTCCGCCTGCCACCCGCATGGCAGGTGTTTGCAGCTGCCCAGAGCTTTCCAAGCCTGGGCACCGTCCAATTTATTCCTTCGCCTCGGCATCTCTCTGGTCCCGTCGTCTTTCCCAGCTACATCAAAACTCTTCAACCTTCTCCAAAAGGAGGTCGATGCTCGCTTGACCCTCGTTTCCTGCCCTTTAATCTCCATCTCTCTCTTTTCCCCTTCTAATCTGTGTCACGGAGATGACCCCAGGCACTTCAGCACTTGCCGGCACCTGCCATTCTCTTCGTCAAGTCGTTCTTTCACCACCCTGAGAACCACCCAGCATCTAGTGCAGCCATATACCATCACGTCCAATCTCTCGTCTTCTTCCCTCTCGTCTTTCTTCTGCTACTTTCGTTCTCCCATCTCTTTCTAATTTCTCTGCACCCACTGTCTTGGTTTTCCCACGTCACTTCTGTCTGCGATCTAACAGGTCTGTTTTTTTGAGTGAAATCTTCTTAATCTTATTGGCTGTGCCTCGCGTGAGCCGCAGAGTGGTTGTTATTTATTTTCTTTTCGATACAATTTCAGCAGCTTCGGTCTGCATCAGCCTGTTCATCATGGCCACACCCGATTTCCGAGGCTCTCCTCCTCAGCGAGCTGGCGTCGTGCCTGGGACTTGTTTCCAGGAAGAATCTGCCAAGCCTGGCAGTGGCCGGCCGTCACCTGTCAACCAAGCCAACGTAGGTATCGTCCACTTTTCCATCGAGTTGCTTGAGAAACGACGGCTTGTATTCAGTCTAATCAGTTCTCTCTTCCTGCATCGCTGATCATTTCAAAGGGCACTGCTTCGCCATTTCCAGGACAACAAAACGTGCACGTACTGACATCCTCAAAGCTGGTCAACAAAGCTTGCCCGCACTCCCAGGTTGGTCTTGTCAGGTTTCTTCCCCAAACAGTTTGTGCTTTTGATGCTGACACATTCTAAATGCGCAGACCGTTGCTGACCACGCCACGAGCGAGACTTATCCGATGGACAAGCTTCTAGCAAGACTGTCGGAACAAAAGGCGGTCCTCAGTCAACAGAACGAAGCTCTCAGGTCTGGATCTGGGGACAACGACACACCAATGTCCCAGCCACGGTTGCTAGGTCATACATCTTCGAGCAACTCTCTGCCCATCACAACAGCCACAGAAGGCTTCTCGTCTACAGCGCCTAGCACTCGTCCAGCTAGTGCCACATTGGATGACGCTCGTCCTGAATCTGACGAGGTGCTGCGACTGAAGCTTCAGCTCGCACAGGCACAAAACAAGATTTCTGAGCTCGACCAGGAACTGGCTACCCGTCCTTTTAAAGAGGGCGATGGAGACTCTCACCCTATCCACATCATCCGAAACATGGGCACGGCATCTCGAGACAGTACCTGGTCTGTTGTCGAAGACGAACAATCGGATACAAGTGATGGCCTGTCCACGACGGCTTTTGGAAGAGCCAAAGGCATCTGGGGCAACACCAAAGCATCATCAGGCTTTGCCAACAGTGGACCACAGGCAACCACCACTGGCGAGCCCCAACCAGGTAACTGGCTGGGAAATCGAGCCTTCAATACCGGTTTTCCTGACCCAATCACCCCATACCAGATGATGGATGGGTATCGTGGGGACCGTTTGAGCCCAGACTCGGACCTCATCATGAGGCAAACGGCCAATCGTCGAGCACATCGGTATGATCACCGAGTCAATAGTTCGAATCATCTTGCCAATCTGGGTTACGCCCCCATCGGTGGCGGAGGTCCCATGGCTCAGTATGAGCCTGTGGGAGGGGGCAGCATGCCGTCGGGAGCATTGGCTCCGCCCCCTGGGCTCGGTGCTCTGGGGATGGGAGGCTATCCCGGTTATCAGCAGCAGCCTGTTGGGACACCTCTGTCTCCCCATGCGTCCGAGTTTACATCCAAGACAAATTGGAAGAATGAGGTAGGTCGCGTTGAGAGTATCTTTGGGAAATTTCAAAATGGCAGACTACAAAGCTAACACTGGAAACAGGGGCTCGCTGAAGGCCCGACATATCTGCCCCCTACCGAGCCTCTCAACTATCGTCGTCTGCTCGATCGTAACGTGACGTGCAATTGGAAATACATTGTCGACAAGATTGTGTGCAACAATGATCAGCAGGCCTCCATATTCCTACAGCAGAAATTAAAAGTCGGCACGCCTGACCAGAAATACGACATTGTCGAAGCCATCGTGGCACAGGCTTATCCACTAATGGTCAACAGGTTTGGCAATTTTCTGGTTCAGCGATGCTTCGAACACGGAACGCCAGAACAGGTCATCAAGATTGCCCAAGCCATCCGCGGCAACACACTCAACCTGTCCATGGATCCCTTTGGCTGCCATGTGGTGCAAAAGGCATTTGACTCGGTGCCGGAAGAGTACAAGGCTGTCATGGTGCACGAGCTCCTCCGCCGCATCCCCGAAACAGTTATACATCGATATGCTTGCCATGTATGGCAGAAGCTTTTTGAGCTTCGTTGGACTGAATCTCCGCCTCAAATTATGAAATACGTCAATGAAGCTTTGCGAGGCATGTGGCATGAAGTAGCTTTGGGTGAAACTGGCAGCTTGGTTGTCCAGAATATTTTTGAGAATTGTTTGGAGGAGGACAAGGTGAGTATCCACCTGGGGCTCGATGAAGGCGGCTTCATTCTCTGACGAATCTGTTTGATCAGCGTCCCTGCATTGAGGAGGTTCTCGCCAATATTGATATCGTCGCTCATGGCCAATTTGGCAACTGGTGCATCCAGCACATTTGCGAGCATGGTGCACCTCCGGACCGTAGCAGGGCCGTCGATCACGTCATTCGCTATGCAGCCGAGTACAGCACTGACCAGTTTGCGTCCAAGGTGGTGGAAAAGTGCCTGAAGATTGGCGGCAGCGAGTTCTTGGGACGCTATCTCGACCGGGTCTGCGAGGGCCGCTTGGACCGGACTCGAATTCCCTTGATTGACATTGCCAGCGACCAGTATGGCAACTACCTTGTGCAATGGATTCTGAACAATGCCACGCCCCAGCACCGCGAGGTGGTGGCAGCACACATCCGCAAGCACATGGTTTCTCTCCGCGGGTCCAAGTTTGGATCCCGAGTCGGCATGCTCTGCACCAACCATGCCGTCACCACTCGACCTGGCCCCGGAGTTGGTCCTGGAATGGGCGGCGGCAACAGAATGGGACCAGGTCCACGATTCGGGGGAGCATATCGTTAGGGTGAGCAGGGGGCAAGGGGCCACGCCAGTGCTTTCTTTCTTTCTTTCCTTTTTTTTTTTTTTAATTTCAGATCTTGAAGTCATTATCGCCTTTGCATAATATAGGAATTTTGCTTTAAGTTGCACACTGCTATGTTTTAGACTGTGATGATGGCTGAATTATGCTAGAAATGCTCATTCCCGCCCAAATTCTCGCACAGCATCAACTTCAAGCTGGGTTCAAGGACGTGAACGCTATCCACAATGCATCAAGTCGTGGTGTGAAGCAAGGAAAGAGAGGGGGGACAGAAGAAAATTAAGACGTCACGGCCTCGGTTTTTGCCGCAGTCTCGGCAGGTTCTGAGTCAAGAGGAGGGAAATCATGGTCGAGGGCTTTGGGAAGAGTCATCTCGGGGACAATCTGGGTGGTCTGCTTCTCCCATGGCTTCTTTGGTGCTGCCCGAGCGCCGACAGGTTTGACTGACTGGGCGAGCGAAAATGTTAGGAAATGTTCAACAGAGGGACGCTGGAAAAAGCACATACAGGATCTCTAATAATGGTGTTAGGAATTTGCCGTATTCCAGGGATTTCCTTGCCTTCCTGCAGAAGCTTCAACATGACGGCAAACCCCATTGGATAGCTGGGTTGGCCGTCACCGGAGGCCGCAGAAGAAGCCGCTTTCTTATCGACGTAGAATTCTGCTTTGGGAGCGGCCTGCTGCCAGGGAAGCAGGGGCTCGGGTTGGGACTTTTGAAACTCTTTTGGCAAGACTCGGGGCGGCGTATGATTCGGGTTCTTGGCCAACCATGCTGTGTATTGGGCAAAGTCGATTTGCACGCCTATCCGTTGGGCGTAGTAGAAGATGCGGGCGTGGACGGCCATGTCTGCTGGAGAGCCATTGGAAGAATCCGAGGGACCAAGTATGGCGGAGAGGCCGGACTGCGATGAGTCAGGATTGGGCAGCGCATGGCAGTTGCTGGTGAGGCTCATACCAGGAACGTCTTGTCTTTTGTCCAGGGGTATGCGTCAAAGGCTTGGAATATGGCGTCTTCGTCTTGGAGGGAGCGAATACTCTCGGCGCCGGCGAGTGAGGGGCGCGAATGTGCCATGGTTGGCTTGCGCAATGCGCGAGTGAGTGAGGGTGAGGATGAGGGTGAGTGTGAGTGTGAGTGTGAGTGAGAGTGAAGTTGAAGGTCAAGGTGTTTGGCAGACAGGATCATGTGTGGGGCTGCATTGGGATGGGCCCAGTGAAATCTGGGGAATTGTGGGGGTTGGCGGCAGAAATTAACGTGGACATGAGGCAACGTGGATGCAACGTTGAGGCTTGCGCGTAGTTTTCTGCGTTGTCTTGCGACGGCAAAAAGGCCATTGAGAAGGATGTATTTCAATTACTGTCCTGTCTTTGTATGTCCTATTTTTGGTTCATTTCATGTGTATTTTTGTGCAGCATCCGCCTGTTCTGCCTGCAGAAGCGTGCTCATCTGTGCCTATGAACGCGTCGGCTTATACAGAATGACGTATGACCATGAGATATCTTTCATTATTACCAAGAAACTCTTTCTGCATGCCCTAGTCAAGATCCCAAAAATCCAAATTGATGGCTTGACCAGATCAGCCTTACCAAACGTGCATAAGTGGTAAGTGGGGCACCAATCTCGGCAGCCAATCCCGTGTCGCATCCTCCTGCCTCCCACCGCTTGCTTCATCCGGTACAAACTTCTTCCTCTCGTCCATCTTCCATCCCCCCCCACATCCCACCGTTTTGTCCTCTCCCATCCGTGCTGCTTGACGGGAAGACGATTGCATCGTTCTTCGCAGTCATCATTCCTTAGTGCTTCGCCCAAACTCGCCGACCCAATGCACCGAGCGGCACTCAGGGCGTTCCGGACGACATCGATATATCTCCAATCTGTCCGCAACCTCTCACGACCGTCTCGAATCTCACGCCGTGCTCTCTTCGCCGCCGCCAGCCAGAATCTCAATCTCCCACACACTGCTAATGAGCCTTTGAAGTCATCAATGTTCTTCCGCCGTCTGCCAGTGGCTCTTGTGTCCAGCATCGTCTTCGGCTACGGTGCCTGGTACTCGTACAACTCCGCCAGCGTGCCGGGCGCCCAGTCCGTCGCCCACAGCCTCACCTCCAACCAGGGCTCCACGAGTAATGCCCAAACCACGCGGACCGTCCTAGTCGTGGGAGCCGACGAGCTGCAGCAGGGCACCATAGTCGGAGAAGTCCCCATCTCCAAGTCCACGGCTGACGGCCGCCGCATGGTTGAAATGTTGACCTCGGACCAGGCCACCGAGAGGCTGCGAAAGTTGGAGCGGTCCTTCTCGGTAAACCGGGGCCAGGGCGTGACGAGATTTGATTCGGTACAGTTACCAAGCAATGATCCCATCGAGGATGACCACGCCGAGAAGATCATCCAAGTGCCCAGCCGTTCTGCTGCTGCTGCTCCTGCTGCTGATGGAGCGACCAGCGATTGGATGTTTTGGGGCGTATTCGATGGCCACTCGTGAGTTTTTTTGCTTCTGCCGCTGGAGCAAAGCTGCTCGCTCGCTCATCCTCCGCAAACTAACATTCACCCAGCGGCTGGACCACGTCAGCAACGCTGCGCGAAAGCCTCATTAGCTACGTGGCTCGTGAGCTCAACGAAACATACAAATCCGCCGAGAGCAGCACGCCCGCCAACGAGGCCATCGACCTGGCCATCAAGACGGGCTTCAACCGCCTCGACGAAGAAATCGTGCACAAGAGCGTGGAAAAGGTCTTCAAAGCCAGCTCCAAGGCCGTCGCCGCCGAACTCCTCCAGCCGGCCCTTTCTGGCTCATGCGCCCTTCTTTCCTTCTACGACAGCCGCAGCAACCTCCTCCGCGTGGCATGCACGGGCGACTCCCGCGCCGTCCTCGGCCGACGCACCGACTCGGGCAAATGGACTGCCACAGCCCTCTCCGAGGACCAGACTGGCGGCAACCCCAAAGAAGCGGCCCGCATACGCAAAGAGCATCCCGGCGAGGAGAAAGTTATCCGCAACGGCCGGGTCCTCGGCGGCCTCGAACCAACCCGTGCCTTTGGTGACGCCGTCTACAAATGGAGCCGCGAAACAGCCGGCAGGCTGCGCAACAGCTTCTTCGGCCGATCCCCCTCGCCTCTTCTACAAACCCCACCCTACGTCACCGCCGAACCAGTCGTCACGACGACCAAGATCAACCCTGAAAAGGGCGACTTCCTCGTCCTGGCCACGGACGGCCTCTGGGAAATGCTCACCAACGAGGAAGTGGTCGGCCTCGTAGGCCAATGGATCGAGTCCCAAGCCAGCGGGTCTCCGTCCTCGCAGTTCGAAACAACCTGGTCCAAGATCTTTGGCTCCCAGAACAAATACCTGCCCGTCGAGCAAGCCACCTCCGACGGCCAGAAGAGGCCCATCCGCTTGCAGCAGTGGGGTATCAATCCCGACGCAAAGGACCGCTTCACCATCAAGGACAAGAACGTCGCGACGCACCTGGTGAGGAACGCGCTGGGAGGCAACAATGACGAGCAAGTCAGGGCGTTGCTCACTCTGCCTGCGCCGTTCTCAAGACGATATCGGTACGTTGCTATTGCACGGACACGTTCCTCAAAGAAAAGCCACGCCGAACTAACTTTTCTACATAGTGACGATCTCACCGTCCAGGTCATCTTTTTCGGAAACAGCCCCAAGACGGGCGAGGTCACCGTCAACCTCGATGCCACGGCTGATGCGGCAGAGCCCAAACCCAAGCTCTAGGAGGTCAGGGCGCAAGACCCGCAGCATGCTGTTTTGTTTTCCAGCCTCACGCCGTCTCTATTCGCTGCCACCATGGGCTACTTTGAAACCTTTATCGTGGCGTCGACCATCATGGCCGCGACGCTTGTGTGCCTGGCTCGATTCTGATTTAGCGTTTTTTTTTTAACAAAGGGAGACCTATTGTATTATTATTCGAATACTCTAGGCTAGCCAGTCTAGTAACTGGTGCTCCTTCTATGCATTAGCGGGAAAAAACCCTTAGAAAGGATAAAGAAAATCCTCCTATACTATTCTTTGCGTCTCTAGCTTGAAGCTAAGGCTTGGTCGACCGTGCTGCTAATGCAGTTAGCGTTGTTCCCTTGGGGCGTGTAAAATCAGCGTTAAACAGATGTATCAGGCTGTAATAGGTTCTATTAGAGTGTTAGAGTGTTATGTCGTACGCGTAGCTAGGCAGAATCAATAGGTAAGGCGTTGTACTGACTAAGCTTGCTTTCCAAGGGTTGCAATTGCCTTACTTACAGTGTCTCCTTCCTTCTTATTATACGTCTTGTGGGGCATGAAGTCCTTCTCTTTCCCTTCCTCTTTTCCTTCTTCTTTTTTTTTTTTTTTTTTTTTTTTTTTTCCTCCTTTGACCTCTCCAAAGTAAGCAACTAGATCCCTTGCTAGTCTGCGTCTGCCTAACTGCCTGTACGCTTCTTTTGTTCTTGTAAATCTCTTGCATCCTCCTCCTTCGGCTGTATTGTCAGCAGCACCAGCCCCGCCCTCTTACGAGGCGGCCCGTTCTCATTAGGGCAAGCAAGAGGCACATCCTGTGAATCAGGAGAGCCTCAGTGGGGGCTAGCAATGGCGTTTCACATCCGATCAGTCTGTGGAGAGAATTGCTTTTTTCCTTTTTTCTCATCTCCGTCCAGGAGACTTTACTCTTGGGTCTATTTAGACCACTTACTCAACAATTTCTTTTTGCCGTGTAGGTCCGGACCTAACTAAGTGGGTATAGTACGAGCGGCAACTGGAAGTACACCCCAACCTGCACCGCATTGCCGGTCCGCCACTTTGCGATCAAGAAGTCAAGACTTTAGTACAACAGCTCGACTCTCAACTCTCCGCGGCGACTGCTTAATTCGCGATAGGCGTTACTGTGTTGTCTTACGAAATTTCGAAGCCGTTAAGGTTAAGGAGCGACGAAGTTACAAGGGCAGATGCTAGACGACGATGGTATACAGCTTGAAGACTACAATACCGACTATGTAAAGTTGCACACATTCTGCCTCAATCACTCGTATTAAATCAGAAACAGAAGAGCTGGTATGTATTAAAACACTGCATTTATTCCAATACACTAATTAGCTTCTTGAACAAGCAGCTCTTGAAGTTCTTAATATGTTCGATAATAATGTTGTATACCTTGCTGATGGTGCAGATATCGATGCTTTGACACTCTCACTTAGCTTGCATCGATCATTTGATAGTTCGATAGTCCTTTACACCCATTCCTGGCTATATCTATACATACAAGACTGAACACTTTCCGGGCGTGAGCTTTGGAATTCTACCTGTCACAAGGGAGTTATACCTTACAGCGGATCGAAATATTGAGCTACCGACGTGCCGGGACAGGGAGGTTGGATCCGCCGTAGCCCCCGGGTAGGCAAAAGCAGAAAAATTGTTAGCGGGCGCCCTGTCGCCGCGTCTCCTTGCTATACACCGCGCCATTGCACACATCATGCATCAATCAGGCAGGAGGCTACATTGACAAGGCTATTTCCAGCCTGGATGAACAAGTAGCCCGCTGTGATGGATCAACAGAATTAGGTCTGCTGATACAGTTGCAAATGCAGCTGCGGATGGATGGATAGATGGATAGATGGCTCGTGACAGCTGTAGTTGCGCTGCAAGGCAAGGCCGCCTGGCGAGTACCGCATCTTGCAGGCGCCTATTGAGTGTCCCTTGGAAGTCAATACCGTGGCATCAAGTCTTGCCCAAATTCTGTGAGACTTCCCTCTGCTCAGCCTCCCGAGGCGTTTGCTGACACGCACCGCAGCAGGCACCGCACAAACAAGCCCATACCGCTTGCCGAACACAAGAGTACGTTGCCCATTGCAGGCCTCAAGGATCGATACTAACAAGACCTAGTGGCCAGGAAACCTTACCTATGCAAGAATAACAAGGATACTGTTCTTGCTAAAGGGAGGCAAGCTTAAAAACCAAAGATCTAGAAGGTGGAAATAGGTGGTTCAAGATACAAAGGGACGCAGAAAAAAGAAGGACGAATAGAGATGCTTGTCTAGTACCGCGCTTCAAATACATTCCCCCTTGTCGTTTCATGGAGCGAAGAAGGACACGATCAAGCGACGAGAAGACAAACCCCGCACAAAATAACGGGGGAGATTAGCTGGCGTGTATTACTTGATGCTTATAGTGGTATAGCATGCTGTGATATGCATCAAACGGAAAATACAATCGTTAGGCCGAGCTATGCTCTCAAACTAAACACCAAAGGGGAGTCCTGAATGAAGTAGTGAAACGTCTGGACGCGTAGACAATCGCGCTCCGGATCTTGTCGACTAGACATAGACATCCGGGGGCCAAAGCAGCTTCCTTGTCCGAAGAGAGTGCAACATGGTGGCAAAGATGCCAAACCACACAACGACAATGCAGACCGTCATGGCTGCGCCCAAGAGATGAATAGCATCGTTGTTGAATACATCCCCCATGGTTTCCGTCGCGACCACCTGCGCGGGGCAAATAAGAAAGAAACATTCAGTGGCTTGTATGCGGTTTTGGGAAGAGAGGCAAGGGCGTTGACGGTACATACCAACGCTGTATTGGGGAACACAAACGACCACCACGTCATCTGGAAAGGCAGCTTGTGGCCAGATTGCGCATACTTCCAGAGCGAGCCGACCGAAACGAGAAAGAACCACATTGCAAGACCCCAGAGCCACAGTCCTACTAGCACGGATACGACTTTGATCACATCGGCCGTGATTGGGGTGTTGAGGAAGTTCTCTGGGATAATTTTTTCGGCTTGGTTCCCAAGTTGTGCTGTTTGGGTAAGTCAAGGCATAAACAATGCATCTCGGACCAGGGACGTACCAATACCGGCGGCCGTGAATGCAAATGGTCCAATAGAGATGAACTGGGCCAGTTAGCAACCAAGCGAGTCCCCCTCTCTCCGTAATGACTCAGGCAGTCTCACCACACCAGGCCGCTGCATGTCTCGAGGCAGCTTCTGCGTCATGAGGCGGTAGATGAAGGCGGCTGATATCATAAAAGCAATGAGACAGCCCGTTCCCTGTGTCGCGGTTGCGCAGAGCGCTATGGCTGTCTTGTTGATGGAAAATGGGTGCTCAGAGATGTCTGCGGCATCAATGAGATGTGTCGCAAAGGGACATGTGAGTAGCAGAGGGTAGGCAGGGAAAACCCAGGTGGGCGTCATCATGTGGATAGGAAATACTCTGTCCAACGTTAGCGGTGCGGCCGCTTGCGATCCGGGACCCCCACGGTGGCAACGCACAAAGTCGACCATAGGATGAGATATAAGCCAGCACTGGCGATGGCGCTTAAGCCCACATATATCCAAAAACAGACCTGTATGGCACGCAATAGCCAAGGGCCGCAGTGGGGGACACCGTATTCACAGATGTTGATAAGAATGAAGGCGATGCTGTGGAGGTGTTAGCCGATCCATCACTTTCGAGGAAACATTGATACTTGAGCCGGCTCACGAGACGAACTGCCAACTGGTCAGTGTAGGTCTAGTCCCCCATGGTCTGAGAGACTTACAAAGGCGGGTATGAAAAGAGACTCGACCTGGTCTGTAAAGGAGTTGGCAAACGAGCCGGGACGCAAATAGAACCTCGAGGTAAGGAGGACGCAATTCATGACAAAGAGAGCCATGTTCAGCAGACAAAAGCATGTGCCCACAATGGTAATCCAGTAGGCTCGGTAGTACGCTGCAGGGCAGTTAGCCGTAGCCTGAAACTTGCTTTCTCAATTGTTCCTACACGCATGAAGCACATTGGCCACGCCCCCGGTTGCCATGGTCTGTGTCGTCACCTGTCAGTCTTGTGATGGCTTAGTGGTTCATTGATTCTTACCATGGTGAAATATGTCCACTGATAGCAAGCAATGCGGTCTTTCAGAGACACCTCTGCTGCAGATACTGGCTTGCCCTTGGTCATGACATCTTGTATACTGGACGTATTCGACATAGGAAGGCGTGGGTTGAAGGAGACTCTAGGACGAAGTGCAGGGAATACCGGCGGGCCTTGGGTTGCGGAAGAGGCAGCAGAGTGAGCCCGTTGCATGCTGGGAATAGGAGACGGTGCGGAGAAGAAGGCAGACTGTTGGTTCTCATGGGGAGACTCATACTCCAAGTCAGGTGAGGCCGACCCATCACGGGTCACACCTAAAACTTGGGCGTCGTCGGCGGCCATATTGCAGGATCCAGATCTTCTGGTCGTCTGGCCAGCAGCTTTGAGATGAAGTAGAGCACAACGAGCAAGCTGGGTTCAGCATGGGTGAAAGCCAAGTGAATATAAACCACGTGGGTGATGAAGACGATCTGATGCAGAACGATGGAGCCTACGTCGGCCAGAGGCATATTATATATACGCCGCGATGGGACTCCTGATGTAGTTGAAAAGTGCTTCTTTTCGAGCTCGCTTAATGAGCACACTGCAGCGCTGCGTAGCACTCGGTAATTCTGGAGCAACGTTTGTAATTGTGGCTGCTGGTGTCGGGGTTAGATGCGGTCGTCGGGAATCGGGATCACCTTGAGGGAAAGCCTTGGCTATCTGGGCGACCCAAAGATGTGGAGAAGCGAGCTGAAAAAATGATAGAACGAGCTTTTAGCGTTAGCTCCCACAGGAAAATTTTCTGCAAGACGTTGCCGGCGTCCCGTTCTTAACAAACGGTTGCTTTGGTGAGAAATCGCCGACTGTGTCCCGCACTTTCGTGTCTGCTGCCCGAAACCGCTGTTAGAAATACCGCGGGGCTGGTAGATGCAATGAATAACAGTATGGAGCAGTAAATGACGAGATAACGATGCAAGGGAGTGTCGAGGTGGCTTGCAACGATGATGGAGATGTGCATGTAGGTTGATGATGCTACGAACGAGGTCCAACAAGGTACAGTACCTAGGTAGGTAGGTACCCACCCGCTCGCGTCGATGTTCCATGCTCCACTGCAAGCCTCATATGGAAAGCTGCACGTGACTCTCGTCGCTGCGTTTGCCAAGCTGTCCTTGTCCAACGACTTCGATTTTATATCAACTTGTTAATTGGGCGGGGGGTGCGCTACGATTTGGAGATTGTGCGATTTGCTTTGCGAATTGATCTCCCTTGGTTCTTTTCTGCCACAGACGCAATATTTTAGGACGTCTCACGACCACACGGCATGCATCGATAACAACACCACCACGCAAACATCACCGACATCATCACCACCACCACCACCACCATATACAATGACATTCACAAACGCTCCAGTGACAAGGCTGCTGGTCCTTGGCCTTGTTTCGGCGTCCATCGGCGCCAGCATGCTCGATGTCAAGCACTACTTCTACATCACCGTTGACACGCACCTGTGGAAGTACCGTCAGTTCTGGAGGTTACTCGCCTACCAACTATGTTATACCAACTCGACCGAGGTATTGTTTGCAGCCATGTCACTGTACAACTTGCGCGTCGTCGAACGCTTATGGGGGTCGCGAAAGTATGCCGTAAGTTACACAAGCCGTCTGGCCTCCGCAAACACGTACAACAGCTGAAGCTCGCGGATTCCTCCCAGTCTTTCCTCCTCGTGTCGTCCTTCTTTACCGCCATCATTCCGCCGATGGCCATGGTCGCTTTGCGTCCCCTGTCAGCCGGGATGTTCAACTACGTGCCGGCCGGCCCAACGCCCGTCATATTCGCTATTCTGGCCCAATACCACGCAATGGTGCCCCATGTGTACAAATACCGTGTGGCCACATCGCAGAACACACAAGCAAACGACTCCTCAAGTGTCACGTTATCCGATAAATCATACATTTATGCTATTGCTATCCATCTGTCGCTCCTACAGTGGCCCGGCTCCGTCGTCGGGGCCTTTGTTGGTTGGGCCCTGGGCAATACATGGCGAGGCGGCATAATGCCCACTTCGCTCATCTCATGGCGTGTGCCAGGCTGGGTGGTTGGACTTAAATCTCACAGACGTAGCGTCGAGTTTGAAGGCTTGAGAAGACGGCTTGAGGGAGAGAATGGAGCAGCGACTGGTGTGTCTTCTGGCGTGCAGTCTGACGGGCAGCAGGCGGAACGGCGACGGACCATGGGCCAGCAGATTGTGGACCAGTTCCGAGAAGCTCTATAGCGGTCGTTCTGTTTTACCGGTTCGTGGAGGATGCATGATTCATTTAGCGCTTGCTGTGATTTAATCTATCTGTTATACTCGGGCCCGTCACGGGCTACAACCTCTCGTGCGTGTTTATTGCTAGTGAAGTGTCTCTTGTCTGGACATTTTGATTTGGCGTCACCGACTCGATAAGTCACGACTTCATCTAGAACAGATATGACGCCAGTCTGAGACGTCGTTAGCAGACTCTCCAGGGACGCGTCTGAGTGCACCGGGCTGTTGCGTTCAGACACCCCCAGTTCTAGCCGGGTCCCGCTATCCATCCCTTCGACTGCGGTAAAAAGGCATGATAATCATAGTACATATGCGAACAACAGATGTCAACCAGGTACGGAGTACTATTCTGCCAGCCTTTACTCGATTGGTCGACAAGCTTATTCATGACCTGGCTGTCGCCTTCCCGCTTCGAAGGGATTGTGGCTGCTTGTCGAGCTGATCATCACCGGGTACTTTAAATGGGGCTGGGACCCCGGGATCCGGGCTGAGAAATAAACAAGGCGTCGCCACGAGAGCCTGCGTCAGCGACAAAAGCGAGGGTCTTGGCCTTGGTATTGCGTCACCCGTGCTGAATGCCTATGCCATTGGCAAATCCAACCCCTTGAGGCGCTTCTGCAGCACATCCACCGGGGAATAGACGTGGTCGAGCCGCAAGGTGCTCATGGAGGAACGCGACGGGACTTGCAGCGAGATCAGGCTCGAAGAAAGAGGTAGCATTCCAGCACGGCATAAGGTTGATTGGAACGAGCCGGGGTTCGAAAAAGTTATTAGCGGCGGTGGGCATGGCTGAATCGTCGTGGCTGGGCATTTCACACGACAAATGGTGCCGTCCGGGATTCCGCTTTGCATTGTTATCCTTCGCCGTCCATGCTGCATCAGGGGGACACTCCGGGTCGCGTGAAGTGGGCAAGTAATTTAAAGATGGGAGGCAAAAGCAAAGTGTATGCATCAATGCAACACAACTCCATGGTGGATTGGAAGACTGAAAAAAAAAAAAAAGAAAGAAAGAGAAAAAAAAGGAAATGTGACCCCGTGATTAAAGGGTTGACAGATTGGCTGGGACGTAGGGTACGTGCTTTTAGCTACTGCGGAGTCCCGATCAATCTGTCAACACCTTGCCTCGCTTGTGCCTGTACCTGCCTGAACGAAGGGCGTGCGTGACACTGAGGGCCCAACCATTACGGGGCCCGTCGAAGGCTCCCCCCCCCCCCGGTCGACGACACCTTCCAGCCGTGGCCGCCCGCCTATCGTGTCGCTTCCCTGGTCCCCCCCCTTGCTCCATCTGCCCGAATATGGACACAACTGTAGACGTAACTGGCAACTGGCAACTGGCTGTCAGTTGGCAGCTGGCCCAGCAGGGTGCTCGGGTGCCTCCTTTTCTACTCCAGCTGTCCGAATTGTGAAATTGTGACCAGCTGTGCCAGCCTCCTGGTCTCCTCCTGCGCCGCCGCCTCCACCCCCCATGCCGATGCTCTCGCGAATCTTTTCTCTTATTACCACTTACCACCTGCCGCCCATACTTTGACAAGTTGCTTGAATTAATTCTTTTTTTTTTCGCTGTTGCTGCCAATCGACTCGTCTGCCGTTCCAACTACGGGAAATTCCTACAAATACTTCCCACCTAGTTTTTTTTTTTCATTTTTTTTTTTTTTCAATTCTCGCGACCACCACTTTCGACTACGACATTTGCTTCTTTTATTTTAAGCGCGCCGTCGACAATCTGGCTAGAGTTGGTTTTGGCACAATCCACGACTGCGCCCCCGAGAAACCCGACTGAATGGGGGCGGCCTAAGTAACTACCTCAGGTTTTATACACCAACCGACTTTTCTTCCATTTTTTTGGCGCGGGCTTTCTGCGTGTTCTTGGTTATCCTCTTTTCTTTTGTCTATTGATGTGCTCATGCATACACGCACGCGCAAACGAGAAGAGACCAGCCAACACGACTGACTCCGCCGCGGAGTACTATGAACCGCTATCCCACAGGTAGATCCCCATATGACTACGGCCTTTCCGACCTGTCGAGTCTCGATAGCAAACAAGACGGGTTCAGTCAGGATAGGACCATGGATGGAGTTGTGCAAGATGATTCACGGTTCAACCAGGTAAGGGTCGGTGCCGTCGCTCCAGTCGTGTTGGAGCAAGCAGAACTGACGCAGCATCTCACAAAAGACATCGGGCCAATCGTCCACGCCACGATCGGCGCGAGTCGACTTGAAGGACCCGATTCAAGTCCACTTACTCACGGAAACGGCGCTCTCGGACAGCAAGGGATTCGAGATCCTGTCGCAAGAGGAGGTGGACGAATTGAAGAAGCAGGCAGAGCTTCTCTCTCAGCGCGTAGAGTCAACGAGATCCAACCTCGCCATTCAGTCGAAATATCGAGATGCCGCCGCGTCCATGGCCAGGCTGGGTCGGGGGGGGCTCGAGGACGAGCGCGCCAGGGAGTCAGAGCGCGAAAGGATCGAATGCGAGCGAAAATGCAACGAGCTGGCAGCCGAGCTGCTAGAACTGGAAAAGCGATTTCTTGTTCCGCACCGAAAGATTCTCGAGCATACGGCAGCCATCTTGCAACTCACCCACAAGGCATCCAGAAAGAAGTCGGCGCCGCAAAACGGACAGTTGATCAATGGCATTCCTGGCAGCCCCGAGAGCCTATATACCTACTCTCACAGTCGCAACAGCCTGGATCAGATGGGCGATGACATGTACTTTGATGATCCGTCAGGGTACCAGCTCGATGGCATGGACGGAGCCCGCACGAACTCCATAGAGATCCCGCTCAAGTCACCGATCCGCGAACAGAACCAGATGCGAGTTGAGCTGGACCGCATACGGGAGGAGAACGCACACCTCCGGAGCCAGACGGACGGTCTGCTCAAGAAGCTCCAGGGCCTCAACATGTCGCTACGGGACACCATTATTCGATTCAACCCAGAAGTCAACCGAGGCTACCAGGAGCCACCGCAGATCACGGCCACACCGGAAATCAAGTTGGCAGACCTGCTCAAGAGCCAAGTAGAGTATCTCGAAAGCGGCTTCGTGGCCGTGCAAGCTGAGCAAGACTCTTTTGCCGGCGGTGGTCAGATGGGTGAACGCATCCAAGCCATCAACCTGCAGCTGCGCGACCTGCTCATGACGTCTGACCCGCACTATTCGCCCACGATGCTGCCCTCGGAATCCGATGTCAAGGGCCAACTGACATATATGGAAGACTCCATCCGGTCCATCGACGCGCAACTCTCTCGAGCCAACCCGTCGAGTGCCAACGACGATACGGGCCCCGTACTCACCAATTTGTGGGAGTCTATTCAGCGAGGGTTCGCGGAAGCCAAGAAACGCAAGGAAGATCGCCGCAGAACGCGAGTAGAAAAGGGCCTCCTCGAGGACGATGAGGACTTGACCGACGATGACGCATTTGACACCTCGGAGACATACTCACTGGAATCCTTCTCCAATAAAGTCCGGTGGATGCACACGCAAGCCATTACCCTGAGAGACCAAAAGTACGTCTTGAAGCGGCAGATCAAGCAGCAGCGCGAGCTCAACAACAAGTCCGACGCCGAAAAGGATGAAGAACTGGCCCGCAAGCAAGAGGAATTGGAGCACAGCCGCCAGCTGCTCAGCCACGCCGAACGCGACGCCAAGGATGCGCAGAAGATGCTCTCCGATACCCTGGCAGAGCTGGAGGAAGCCAGGAACGCTGCGGATGCAGCAAGTGTCGCTCAGGCCACCATCGCCCAGCGCGACGCCAAGACGGCAGAGCTCGAGGAGAACCTCCAGGCCGCCATTGCCCAGCGAGACGCCAAGATTGCAGAGCTCGAGAAGAACCTCCAGGCCGCCATTGCCCAGCGAGACGCCAAGATTGCAGACCTCGAGAAGAACCTCCAGGCCGCACAAAGCAGTCTGGCATCGGCAGAGAAGAGCCTGTCGACGGTAGAGTCGGGATCCCGAGGAACCGAGGAAAAGATGGCCGAGGTCAAGGCGCAGGTTGAGGCTCTGACGCGAGATAAGCAGGCCGCAGACGAGGCGGCCAACGAGCTCAAGGCGGAGCTAGCAGCCAAGACGAAAGAGTTCAAGGTCAAGGACGACGAGGTCGAGCAGCTCAACATGACGATAGCAGAGCTCAAGACGGAGGTGACAATTGCCAGAGCCGAACTGGACGGTGCTTATGGGTCCCGTGCAGAGCGAGCAGCAGAAGTAGCCGCTATTAAGCAAAGCGCCGAATCCCTCAAGCTCCAGAACCAGGTCGACAGGCTTAAGAAGGAGCTGAGTGCCACGGTGGAGGAGCTCGAGTGCGTCACCAAGGAGACGATTGGGTTCGAAAAGGAAAAGGCCGATGTCGAGTCGAAGTTGGACGAGGCCCTCGCCGCCAGAACGTCGCTCGAGACAGAGCTGCAAAAGGCACGGGTGAGGATGGCCAAGCTGCAGGAGGAGCTGGATGGCGAGCGTCTCAAGATCCACGGTGACGGAACCAGGCCTGGTGCCGGTGCCTCCATGTTGAGCGAGCGCTTCAGAGCCACGATGAGAGAAGAGCGCAAGAAGTTCCAGGAGGACCTCAGGGTACGTATCGCCTCGCCGTCAATCCACCTTCTCGAGTCAGTACATGTACTAACGGCTTTCGCAGGAGGAACGAACACGATGTCGCAGGCTGGAGGAAGAGCTGGCCCGTTTAAAACGCAGTCAAGGGCCCGGCAAGAGTCCGCTGAGTCCACGGTAGAACCGTCGGCGTCACTGTTCTTGATCCTCAATCTCGCGTGCCTGCCTGGCCTTCAAACAACTTCCTGACCCATCATCTCGCCAGTCCAACTTGTACAACATCCATCCAACCCCGTCAACGGCTCACATCACACATCTTCTATCCTCATCCTCGGTGAGACACTCGCTCACAATCCACCACATTCACACTTACTCTGCTTGTAGACTCTTTCGTATGTACATAGCATAGGCGATGCCGGGCACAGCAGGGAGCACATTTTCACACGACCTTCTTAAAAGAATTCCCTAAACCACCCGAACTCGAAGGGAGAATTAACGTCATTGGAGTTTTTTTTTTCTGCCTGTTTCCACTTGTTATAGGACTTGGGATTATTTAGAATAGGAGTTATTATCTTTTTTTTTTTTTTTGTTGAGTAACGAAGGGAGTTCCCAAGATGACATGGGGTTTTGTTTTGTTTTCTCTTGGCCAGGGGAAATCCATCTTTCCTTTTCTTGATATATATTTCTTTCTTTTCTTCTCTTGATGGATAGACGGGATGCTTGTTGGATGACGACATTCCGAATACATGTACGATCTTGCTTACCCTGTGCCCTCGTGCCAGCATTGAACATTGCCCGTCCGACCATGTGCCCAAAGTGCATACCCAGTTCCGGACAGATGTCGTGATGGCCAACTCTGCCCGTCTACGGCAAACAAAGTCGCCGCCGCTAAACTTAAAAGCAGTGCCACAGATAAGTCGAGTCCAGAGCAGCCTCGTCCGTCAGAAGCTAATGGACGCCAATTCCCACGTGGAAGCACGCATCCCGGAGAAAACGGAGGAGCGACATGGCCCGCATGATGGGCTGCATCACGTAGAATCTCCTCCCGAGCGCGGCGGCGGCGGGGGGGGGGGGTTCAACGGCCGAAGCTTATGCAATCTGGATGAAACCTTGCTTGTTCTCGTCGGAGGTGTATTTTAAGAATCGCGTGGCTGCAGACTTTGTTAGATGCAAATATATATTTGGTCCAATAGATTTATAGTGATGGTCAAGCTCGACTCTCAACAGCGCCATCGGCCATTGTCCCACGTCTTTTTATATTCATCCTGAAACACAGCAGGAGGATTTTCAACGGCCGAGGCTCGTGTAATATGGATGGCACCTTGCATGTTCTGTCGTCGGAGGTCTTGTTCGAGAAGAGCTCGCGTGGCCAGATGGCTTCACGTGCGTGCTGCGTTTCTATCCTCAATCGCGGCGGCGGGACTCAACGGCCGAAGCTGGATGAAACCTTGATCAGCCTGGTCTGCTTGGAGAAGGCGCATATTCAAAAGAACTTGCCCGTGTCGAGCTGGCGTCTTCCACGGCCTTTGGTGAACAAGGAATCGAGCAGCGCCTCACGTCGTGCGGGCCGTACGGCGGAGTTTTATCGGCGTCGTCGAGCTCCAATGTCGGAGCTTTTCATGTTTGAGATTCCAATGGAAGGCAAATGCCGTCGTCAAATCTATACATCCAACTCTGCTGCCTACCCTAGACATATACCAGGTGTTGCCAGTGCCAGCTGTATCAGCCCACTATTTGAACCAATCACCGACGCACACGATATGATCCCTAATAAGTCCGTAAAAGTCACTGCAATTGCCGAGTCAAAGAAGCCATTCCAAACTCTCAAGACCTCTTCGCCGCGCTGAAAGCGACTTAAAAGAGTCATGACAAGCAGCCACAGATAGTGCCCTACTCAAAAAGACCCGCCATCCGTATCCTGGCACCACCAGGTCCCAGGAAAGCGGGCCAGCACCTAAGCCGCTCATTGGCGACGACGAACTACCGACATGGCCGCCCCATCTCAGGAAAAGAAGCGAAATTTCCGCCCTCCTCGTCAATCACGAGACAAAGCGCAGATGACCACAGGACAGCACCGTTTTCGGTCCGTCTCGCGGCGGGAGTCGCGGTACGTCCTTTCGTGAACTCACTGCTGGGCGCGCCGGACTTGGAGCGCTACAAGGTTTTGCTTGGATGGGCGAGAAGAGAGCGGTCGGATCTAGATTAAGCTCGTCCCCCGGACACCGTGGCTGCCCTTGTTGGCCGTTGAGGCGATTTCTTATTTTCACTTCCAGCCTGCGTGGGGGTTTGCACATGCGCCAAATTCGATCAATGACGCATTACAGACGTACGGCCGGAGGGACATCTTGTCTTCTTCGGTGTTCGGGTGGTCCACCTAGGTGACGAGGACTGGGAATGAGATTACGATTGACAAGGCTTTTGGTTACATACATGAAGCATGAGCATGGGCATGGGCATGGATGGACATGAGCAGTGGCAACGTTACCGCGGGCCATGAGCCGCAGCCATGATGAACATGCCGTTGGCATCACACAACCCTGTCTTCACTGAAACACAATCCAAGTCTGTTCGAACCACAGGTTTTAACATGTGTAAAGATCCATGATATTACTTTGATGGACTAGCGCCCTATATACAATATTGACGCCTCTCAATGGCCCAGGCCGTCTAATTGCTTTGGCCAGAGCGCAGAGTCCGACCCTCAATCTCAGCAAATGCACAAAATATATTGCTTCTACCCGCATCCCATCCCCTCATGTTGGGCTTGCAGCCGTCAAAGTTGGAGTGCATGTCTGGCTACATTACGCCCATCTCTATACCGCCTCGCATGAACGCCAAATTTGATAAATGACGGGCAAAGTAAAGGGCAAGCCTCGTCTGTGCTTCGAAACCGTCGAGGAACCAAAAAGAGTAAAACGTACGCGGTGCAGGCGAAACGCACATAAACCAGAAAATGAAAAGTCAATCAAAAAGGAATAAAATAGGACAAAGCAGCATATACTACTATGCAGACGCCAAAAAAGTGTAACCGCTGGTCTCAATTGCTCCGGCTCCTCTTTCTAACTCCAGGCCGCAATGTGCCAATATAGTATGCATAAAAAAAAAACCTTGATCGGATGTGCCAAACAAAAATATGAAAAATGATCAAAGAACCAGTCGCGAATCCTAGAAGATGTTGCTGTTGATCATTGGGGCAATGAATGACCCGACGACTGATTCAGGTATATCGCAAAAACGTCCACATTAAGGGCCGTAGAAAGAACCTGGGATATTGGGATACGGTGCATGTGGAGGGTATGGAGAAATGTTGCCGGCCAAATTCAGCTGCCCAAGCATAATGCATCGCAAATGGTGGCTCGATCCAGAACTAGGCTGTGGAATCCATGGCCACATCTTCTTGCTCGCCGAGATAGGCCAGTTGTGCCCAGACTCGCCAGTGCAATATACCGAGATGAGCGAGGCGCGTCGCCATGTCCTCAATGCCTCCCTCATCATGTCTGTCCCGCAGCGACAAGTCGGTGTCTCGGGCCACATGACCGTGGCTGGTGCCGGTGCCAGTGACGCTGGGAACTCGTCCGCCGGTGGCGACTGTGAAGAGGGCGACACCGGAGAGAGCCTTGAAGTCGCGGACCCTGTTGGTTAGCTCAGCCATGAGTCTACTGTGGAAGGCGTGCTCGACTTCACGGTACATCTGAGAGTCGACTCGGCAAACATTGTCCATGAGCTTGTCCTCGAAAGTCGACAGTAGCTCACGTGGTGCGTCTGTGAAGCGGAAAATCTGGAGCGCCATAGACGGCGCCATGGTCTGCCAGCGGCTGGGATGCCGGGCTGAGTGTGTGGCCGACTGAAGCAGTGCGACTAGCGAGTTGTAGACATTGCGAGCCTTGATCCTAGACTCGCTATTTTCCGGAGCGACATAGGAAGGCATGACTAGGGAAGAGCGCGGAGATGAGGCGGCGGAAGAGCCTGATGCGCTGAGAGCAAGGCTTGACGGCCTCGAGGTTGAAAGCGGCGTATTAAAGTTAAACTCAGAGCTTGAGTCTGTGGATGAGTTGAGCGTCTCTTCATCAAGAGGCTGACTATTACGGCCAAACATCTTTGCGCTATAACGGCCGACTCGCTCGAGGTCCTCGTACATGCGCATGCAAATGTCCAGGTTGATGGTATCCACCATGTCGGATCGTAGCTTCATGATACGCTCCTCGTCAAACAGAAACGTACTAGGTACCCGTTTCTCGACGGACGAGGGCAGGACCAGACGGGAAAGGGCGTCAAAAAAGATAGTCATGTCGCCAAAGTTGTGTGAATTGCCGCTGCCACCGGCTCCTCCGTGTGTAGCTGAAAATTGTCTTTCGGCATCCTTGTACCACTCCCGCGCGCCACTTATGTCCACTTTGCGCGACTGAATCTTCTTGAGGAAAAATTTTTGCTCAAAATGAGTCGTGTCCTCAATGAGAACGGGTCGCAAGCACCGAATCTGGTGGTTGGCGACATCTAGCTTCATGGCTTCTAGTACGCTAAGCAGGCTGCGCATTCCAGTCACCAGTTGATCCAGATCAGCGTCTCGGTTGCCATTACTGAGCTGAGTATACATGGTGTCAACCCACTCATCACGCATGGGAGCGCAATGTGACTTGAGTACACGTGATAACCAGAGTGCGAGCTTCTCCAGGTCGGCGATGCCCTTGTGGAACTGCTGCATCAGCAACTCGACATTGAGTCCCTCGTCCAGGAATTGGCGGTCGCGTTGCGGAACCAGAGTCTGGATAATGTCCTTGACGGCTTTGAGCAGCGACGGCAGCGTCCAATCGTCATTTTCCCCGTGCTTGGCGTAGAAACCGGGTCGATCCGAGATGAAAATAGTCAGCTCCTCCTTCATTGTCTTCCAAAATTGATTAGCCCTTTCTTGTTTCTTTCGGCCCTTCTCGCCATCCAGGTTGGGTCGGAAGTGTAGTTCGGGGTCGAAATTAATGTCGTGTCTTAACTTTGGATTGTGAATGATTTTTGACACATCCAGTTCACTCAGCGTTGATCTTGTGACCGGGGGGTCGATGGGCCATGAGTGATGATGGGACGCTGTCCGCCGCGAGTGGCGCGTAGCCACTGGCTCAGGGGTTGGTGTTGACGAGGATGAGGCGCCTGAGGGGTTCCTTGAGAGAGGCGTGGATGCAGGAGTCGAAGACCGGAGAGCCGCTGCACAACGCCTCGGTGATTCTTGTGAGGATGACTGCGTGGCACTCGCGGTTTGTGGTTCATTTTCGGGTGGTGCTTGCATTTGCACATCGCTATCTTGAATCGCTTCACTATCGTTGTTGGGACAAGGTGTTGAAGTAGAGAGGCTTCTACGCGACCTTTCAACATGACCACCAGTGCCTTGTTCGGGGACCATCTTTGCCGGACCTCGCTCCAGTTTGATTGTGCTTTGTTTCTTGACACGAGTGAGAAAAGCGACTTCGGGTGTGCCTAACCTGCCGTAAAATGCAGAGCTGGAAAATGCAGAAGAGTGAAGATGTGAGACCAAGTTTTCGCGGTGGAGGTATCTTGTAGTTAATAGGCACGATTAGGTTTTGTTTTGGATCACTACAGGTTGATTGTCTCCCTGATTAGCAACGAACTACTAAATAAAGGGACGTGAGATGGCCAAAACATTCGTCTCGTAAGTGCAAACAAGACAGTGTGCAACAGATCGCACAACGTCACGAGGCACGGACGGTTGCAGGCTCACGTCGCCTATTCAAGGGCGAGGTGCAGATATCGTGCAGCTGAATCCAGGCACAGGCCCGAGCAGCACCAAAGACGAACAGACACACAAAGAAACAAAGTTTCCACATCTGCTTGCCGTCTCTGCACGACGTGACATGATTCTGAATGGAGAAAGGGTCAAACTTCAGTTTGTTGTGGTAACGGCTTACATCCAAGTATGTTGTAGTCTGCAGATAGTCAAACAAGTATGAGTCGTCTTTCTCCCAATTTCATTCTTTATCCTCTGGTGCCGGCAGTCGGGTTCCGCTGAACAGTATGTAGACCTCCTCTTTTTTTTTATTTTCGGGGGGGTTTCCTGTGAGGCCAAATATGATCGAAATATACGGTTCGTCTTCTGTTGCTTCGGTAGAGTCTTCGTCTAGCAGGGTAGTCTATGCCGGAGAATCGCCTCTTCGGAAAGAGCGTGGCAGATCGGTTGTGGTGAAGAGGCAACAGCAGACTTGTTAAAAGAGTGTTTTGTTCAGAGTGGTGGAAAAGGGAAGAACCCAAGAGCAAATAGCAACCAAATAAAAGGAAAAAAGGAGAGAGAAACAAAGGCGAAGAGAAGGAGAGGTTTTCTATAGGGGAGGAGGCTGACAATTATGAGAGAAGGGAGGTGTGAAAAATATAAATACGAAACCAGCTAGACGGGGAAGAAGAACAAGGAAAATAGATTCCAAACGGAAGGAGCACAGGGAGGACATGGGTATGGTACATGGTACACGGTACATGGCTCAAGGTAGGAGGTACATGGGAGGAGTTACATTGGAGGTGGTAAGGTGTGCAGTACATGGTTACTTGGGCAAGGGGACTGTGGAGGACCAGAGCAGAGAGTCAGTCAGAGTGGCATGGTGGCATGGTGGCATGGTACTGAAAAAAAAAAAAAAAAAAAGACAAAACCAGACACACCCACGACAACCACAATGTACTCAGGTGGATGGGATGGATTCGGTCTGGCATGACTAGACTAGCGCAAGGGCGAGCCGCCACCGACCCGGGCGCCGGGGCAGACATGACATTCGCTGACACCGTCTGGCGGCGCCCAGAGAGGCAAAGCCCCAGAAAAAAAAATTCAATTTGGGAGCGGAGCGCTGGCTCAGTCAGTGCCAACGGGCGACAAGTCACGAAACGAGGTGGTGACTTCCCAACTCGGCTGGCCGCTGGTGGCCACTGGCGGCCACTGGCGCAGACGGTACATACATGGCTTTCGAGTCTGGCACGTTTGATACTGTTGCTGGCGCTGGCGCTGGCGCACGCCGGGGCACACCGGCGGCGGCGACGGCGGCAGCTGGGCACGGAGCACAGGAGTACAGATACGACGACTAATGTTTGGTCTGAGATGGTCGTGACAAGATGGGTTAAGCAACCAACTGTCACAGCTGATGTGCGCAAGGCGTCGGGTAAGCCAACCATCGACTTGAAGCATCCCATCCCAGCTTCTTTCTCCTTCGTCTTCTCCTGGTTCTTCTTCTGCAGCAGCAGCAGCTGGCTCTGCTGGTTCCAGTAGCATCAGCGGCGGATCTGGCGACGACCTGGCAATATCCGCATGAGTCCAACGCCCCCCGCCCCCATTCTCATCTCTCCAGTCGGCCACGGTGCTTGCGCACTCGAGTGTTGCATTTGCATTCGTATTCACGGGGGTCTGAACCACTGCCTCGAGCCACTGCAATGCCATGCACTGGTCTGAGCAGCAATGCTCGCTAATTGTCTGCCCGACACCTAAGAGGTGCATGACTTGGGCTACATGCACTCTCGGTGGCGCTCCGACAACAGCAAACGGTTCCTTAGCCAGCCTGCACCGCGCGGGGAACATCGATGCTGCTGTACACATTCAGGACATCGTGAATGCATCTCCCATCATCTCCATATCCAGTCGGTTGGTCACAGGTCCCAAGTGGACTTGGCCAACAGCGAGTGGCCAGCTCCTTCGCTGCCTCTGCTGAAATCCCCAGCTTCTCTGGTTTTTTTTTTTTTCTTTTTTCAGCAGTGTTGGTCGTGGGGCCCATATTTGCCTAGGTACGGCTGTCCCGTTGTTGCGGTGGTCTCGTGCCAGCCGGCGTCTGCGCCAGGAGACTAATACTTTACTTTCCAGAGTGAGAATCCGGGACCCCATCTCCCGTTCAATGTGTTCCCCTCGCATGGGTCTTTAATGGGTCCTTCGTCCCTTTTCCGATGAGATGGGGACAGGGGGTGTGCAGTCGAAGTGGATCATCAAGGGGGCGTAGGCTTGGGCATTTCGAACCGAACCAAGTGCGTGAGCGTGTGCGTGTGTGCGCTCTGGACGTGCGTTGTATCTGTGTTGCGTGGGTCACGATGCAACAATATGGGAAGTAGTTGGGCCTTATTAAATTCATTAGGTCAATAACCATTGCTTGAAAAAAAAAAAAAAAAAAAAAAAAAAGCTCATAGCACGACGCGTCCGTCCAGGTGAACCGAGACTTGAGGAGGCCAGGACTGTGTCGCGATAAATGTCGTGCTTCATCTGTTGAACCCATTAGTCAACAGTTACGTTTCTCATCTTGATTTCAACATCATTTACCTACAGGCCCATCACCGGACAGTGACGGTTCCTGAGAAACTGGAGTTCATGTTTTGGCCCTTTCACACATGGCCTTGGGGTCCAGATATACCACCACCCCTGGTCGTGAGCAGCGTCTCACCGTCAGAATGCTAATGGATTGGATTTCAATCCTGGATTCCTGGGGCATCCCTCTTTCTCGGCTTACTTGTCCCTAGACCCCGGCCTCCGGCCCCCCGGACCAACGTTCGGTACTCCTACCAGTGAACCAGAAGCCCACGATTCGGCCCAGAGATCTTTGCCCCCTGTCCCCTCCCCTCCCCCCTTTCTAAAGAAGAAAAAATCCCCCCCGACAAGTGTTGGCGCGTAAGTTCTTCAACACAGGGTAAGTTTCCACTTCAATAGCCCCAAGGTCAGGATCCTACCGGCGACGGCAGCAGTCGTCGTTTTAGGTGGCTAGGCGTGCAGGACCGCTAAGTTATTAGATATCTGAATACTTGCATGCATGCTTTAGTACTAGGCCATTAGTCTGTTGCCAGCATTGTAGTATGGTTCGTCTCTCACTACAGCACTGTACAGTACTGCCAGCAGGTCCACTCAGTGCACTACTCGTGGCGGCCGCCACTAGGAGCAAAAGAAAGAAAAAACCACGGTCCTGGCTTTATGGCAGTCTGACATGAAGTAATACGTCCCAAGTACCGGAATTTTGTAGGCAACCTCCTTAAAGGTCAGGAACCCACTTCTCATGCCTTGCAGTGATCGCGTCTGTGTTTGTGTTGTTTTTGTCTCTCCGCCACCAGAACGCCCTCGATTGACCACACTCTGAAGCATGAGCGTCTCTTGTGTGGTGAGCCGCTGGTATTCAGTGTGGACGGATTGCCCTTGCGTGTCTCTGTTGAAAGTCAGGGGCGATGTCTTCTGCGAGGCCCTGGCGTTGTGATACATGGATAATGCTTCCTCACTGTATTACTGCAATTCCAAGGCCTTGGGCCGACTGATTGGCCTGCTGGG
>JFZS01000308.1:0-29577 GCA_000709145.1 Balansia obtecta B249 | reverse complement strand
ATAGAATGGATATTAGCTGGAAAGCAATTCGCGTATATGATTGGCTATGGTCTTTTAAAATGTCGATGGCATAGAGGATGCTTTGCAGACTTGTACATCCTGATCCTTTTAATTCCCGCCTACAAAACAAATTAACAAATTAACGGGCCAGTGAAATTTTTATTTTTATTTTTATTTTTATTTTTATTTTTTTGCTAGCCAGTACCTGAAACAAAAGAAGCATGTTGTGTCTTTCAACAGCAGAACGGCAATTCCGGCCACTCCCTGCCTTGTTAGCTGGTTTCCCGCCGGTATAAACAACTGCTCGGCCGCAGTCCTCATGTGAGTCATGTTTTCTTTTCCTTGCCAATCTTTTCTCTCTTGTGCCGCTGCATTTGCTCATTTTTTCTGCTCGTGCCCGAACCGGACGGTTCCTGTGGCTGTCCGTCCTGCCTCTGCAGCACCCAGCTCCAGCACCAGCAGCCGCACCCCAGCAGCCGGGGTTTATTTGACTTTGCCTGCTTATCGCGTGCTTATCGCGTGCTTATCGCCGGCCTTAATCGACATTCTTTTGTGCGTCGCAGTCAAACAACTCCACTACACATCGTGGGCCGCCCGCCGCCCTTCTCGGCTTCCACCATGGACCACGCTCAACTCGCTGGCCATTCTTCCTCGGCCATGCCCCCGGAGCTTGCGCTTCGAGGCTCGGCGCTCATTGAGGCATTCGAGGGCATTGCCTACGGTTCGGTGAGTAAATTCCCTTCCAGCTGTCTACGAACATGGAGAATGACCTGGACCCTCTGTGACTGATATTTTTTTTGGGCAGATCGCGGGTATCGTAGGCAAGTACATAGAATATCCCTTCGACACGGTCAAAGTCCGACTCCAAAGTCAGCCCGACCATCTCCCACTGCGATACAACGGCCCGGTTGACTGTTTTAGACAATCCTTCAGAGCTGATGGGCTCTCTGGATTATACCGGGGCATCAGCGCTCCCCTTGTCGGAGCCGCTGCCGAGACAAGCAGCCTCTTCCTCTTCGAGAAGGTTGGACGTGAGGCATTGTTCACTACAGGATGGGCTTCGCGGGAGCAAGGTCTCTCGGTGCCGGCTCTGTGGCTCACTGGCGCATTCTCTGGTGTTTGCGCCTCGTTCGTGCTGACGCCCATCGAGCTCGTCAAGTGCAAGATCCAGGCGCCGGCGCATGCAGAGGGGGCCGCCGCCCTGGCCATGCGGCCTTTAGCCGTCGTGCGCCATGTCTTCCGTCACGAGGGTCTGAGAGGCTTCTGGCGTGGCCAGATGGGCACGCTGATCAGGGAAGGCGGAGGGAGTGCGGCCTGGTTCGGAGCCAAGGAAACGGTCTCGTCCATCTTCCACAGCATGCGACTGCGGCAGGCCAAGTCTCCAGCCGATATGGACCGCCTCAAGCCTCAGGCTTTGCCGCTCTGGCAGCAAGCC
Source organism: Balansia obtecta B249 (assembly GCA_000709145.1). Lineage (NCBI taxonomy): Eukaryota > Fungi > Ascomycota > Sordariomycetes > Hypocreales > Clavicipitaceae > Balansia > Balansia obtecta. The sequence goes on along the minus strand of JFZS01000308.1, from coordinate 28,142 downwards.
ATCGCCGGCGCCTCTGCCGGCGTCTCGTACAACTTCCTCTTCTTCCCCGCCGACACCATCAAGTCCCGCATGCAGACCATGGCCGTCGGCACTCTGGCACAGAAGCGCAGCTTCATGGAGGAAGGCGCCGTTATCTGGCGCCAATACGGATTGCCAGGCCTTTACCGCGGATGCGGCATGACCTGCCTGCGATCTGCTCCAAGCTCAGCCTTTATCTTCATGGTGTATGATGGCCTGAAGCACCACTTCCCGCTGCAATAGCGGGCGAGACACCCCGCACGTCTCCCCATCATATCAGCGACGACACAGACACATTTTACAAAACCTTGCATTTTTCTTTTTCTTTCAATTTTACTTTTCTTTTCTTCACGACGGTTCATCTGCATGGCGTTTGAGGGTATCAAGGGAAATTTGATTTTACAACACGGGTCACCCGACGGATTTCGTGACCAGATGAAGAGTCATCACACTAGACCAGACCAATAGAGCTTTTACAACGTACACTTTTTCCGTGATTTCATCCCGTCTTGGAAAATGTCCACCACCAGCATCGGCACCCACCCAACCCCAAGCCAACCAACCGCCGCAACTATTCCCTCTTGACACCCCCCGACGAGCCCGACAAATCCCACCCATTCAAGTACCCCGCCCCAAAGCACAAATACGTCGCGAACCCCAACCACGCCAGATACGGCCCCTGCAGCGCGCCCGCCACCCAATCAAGCCGCCACCACACGCGCGCCAAGTACCCATTCAGCCCAAGCAAGCCTAGCAGATCGACGCCCGCCGCAACAGGGCGCTCGGCCCCGAAGAAGAGCGGCATCCAGACCAGATTGAGCCCCAGCTGGACAGAGTACAGCGTCATGGAGCCGCGCGCCTCGGGACCAGACACGTAGGCCCGATGGGCCGCATAGCCCATTAGGCTTATTGCAAATCTTAGCACGGTGTCGCTCGGTTCATGGGGCGGCCGACGTACCCGTAGAGAACTGTCCAGACGGGCCCAAAGACCCATGGCGGAGGGCGCAAGGGCGGCTGCCGTAGCGACAGGTACTTTCTTTGCGTGCCGGATGCTGGGCTTGTTAGTACGGGGCTGGGAGGGAGGGGGGGGAGGGGAGGGCGTACGACGGGTCGCGAAGCCGATTGCTGTGCCGAGGGCGATGGGGAGTAGCACTGATGTCGTGGCGTGCTGTAGGATGGGCGACGGGATCGTGAGGGACGGGATGTACGTTGTCATTCTGGCTGACGGATGGTATCTGGTTCTTGCGATGTTTTGGACGAGTGGTATTGGTGTTGGGGTTGGGGTTGAATAGAAGAGGCACGTGGTTGTGGGTCTCGAGGCTACTTCGGGTAAAGCGCACGGTTGAGTTGCCGATGGATGATGGCATAAGGTAGGTTGTGGTGCGGGACCCCCGACACATGTGTGGAGAATAAATTGTCGATTTCTGGACCATGCCATTCTCGTCATGGGAAAAAAAACTTCAACATCTTAAATGCTATCCTGAGCGTCGCTGAACGGACTGCGTCCCTTGGCATTTATTACTGAACCCGTAGCTTATAAACTCGCTAATAGACGCATATTTTAAACCATTTCGTATATTGCCTCAATTTCAAGGTTAATCGCCTTCTTGACCGCTGGTTTCGCCCACGACATGTCTACTGCGTTCTTCACCATCTGCACCATCTCGTCATCTGTAAACTGACACATGCCTTGAGTCAGGAGCAAATTGTGCGTCATCCAGCAGTCGTCAGTGTACACCGGACTTCCGCTCGCTATGCATATTTTGATGCCAGCGTCGAATAAAGTGCGGATGCGCTGGGCAATGCCCTGGTATGTTTCTTGTCTGAAATAAGCCCACGGGCAGATTGTCAGGAGCATGTTACGGTCTCGGACAAGCTGTACCAATTCCGGCTTATCGGCCACATTCAAGCCGTGGTCGATGCGGTCCAGTCCTGTGCCGGCAATGGATGAAGCTGCTTGGTGGATGTGGTCGTGGATGTTCCTGACACCGACATCGCAGTGTGCCGTAATTTTGAATCCATCCTCACGGGCCAACGCAAACACTTCCTCGAATGCGTTAGGGGGACGATCGAGCTCATTGGAGTCGAGACCTATCCCCACGATCAATCCTTTGTATCGCAAGGCTTGCTTGTAGTGCTCCATGGCTGATTCTAGTGATTGGTCGCGGCGAATGCACATGATCCATGACGAGTGGACCTAGGGGAAATATCAGCTTGTATTCATCTTGACATGGTTGAATGGTTCTCGCTCACATTCAACTTCGTCGCTGCCTTCTCCTGTGCTTCTTGCAGCCCCCCCATCATATCCTCCCAGGTCACACCGCGACTTGTATGCCCCTGGGGCTCAAAGAACGGCTCACAATACCGGACGTTCATTGTAGTCGCAATCTGGAAATAATTCATGGCGAGATCAAAAAAGTCTTCTTTTGTCCTCAGGTACTCAAAGCCACTGTAGTAGGCTTGAGAGAAAGTGACTAATGCGCTGGCTTGTTCGGGTGTTTCAATCTGTGCAGTGGATACGACATTGGTGTAGATGTTTCTTAACTCTTGAACGGATTCGAATTTGGCATCTTTTCCACCAAACCGTGGGTCGACACCATGGCGCTGGGCGAGTTTCCACCGCAGCTCTGGAGTCAAGGTGCCTTCCATGTGGACGTGCAGCTCAACTTTGGGAATTCTGAGAAGCAGAAGGCTGCTGTCCACCATCATCTTCACCCTGAGAGCCTCGCGGACATGCCGAGGGAGTTGCCCTGGGTGGGTGCTCATCTTGCCAGTCGAGATTCAACTATAGTTGAGTTCTTGGGAAAAGGTGAATGCACTAGCAACAGTTATCGTCGGTGCAGGTTGGGTTCATGTTCTTCAGGCCCTGTATTTGACGGATGCTAATGGTAATCAGGTTCGAAACCTGGAGACATGAAGTTTGAGGAGAGTCGAGAACGAATCCCCTTTTTAGGATTCATCATGGAACTGTCGTGCGCGGGGGTTACCTGGCAACCTAGGTACATGGACAGTGCAGGTGCAGCTGAGACGTATAGGCGCACTCCAAGACCCGTACAGAAACAGTCATCTGGTGATTGCTTGTCGGGCGTTGGAGCTGGGCGGGCAAACGCAAATCACCATTTTCGGCTGGGCGATACAACAATCCTCAGTATGTCTAATGCACGTCATTCTGTTGTGATTCGCAATATGCAAGAGAACCGTGGAGTAGTGCTGCGCACGTGATAACCGCGTCACTGAGGTGCAAAGGGCGCGTCACGTGTGTTGGGAGCGCTTGTGCACGGACCATGGTTTTAACGTCGCGTCTCAACGCGTTCCGACACGCTTCCTTTGTCTCCTCGCTGCTCATGGCACGCGACTGCACGACCATGGCGACCATGGTGCGGGCGGCTAAGACTAACCAGTGGAACCTCTTAATTGCCCTGGTTACCATCCATCGTCGTCTTTCCACTTCAACTTCCTATCTCTGCAATTCCCTCCCAACTACCCACTGCCGCGGCAAGAACACTGCACCCAACTGCACCCAACTGCACATCGTCGACCATCTCCCAGGAAAGTACTGTGTAGCACGATGCCTCGCTCTTCTCTGGGCAAGAGAACTCGCAGTGAAGCAGCTGCCAGTGAGTTTCGACAACCATGCAAGAGCAATGCCATTGACTCCCTGCTAACCACCCACTAGTCGTCGTCGAAACACCAACCAAAAGGGTCCGTCACCACGATGCGTATTCCGTTTACAGCCATGATGACGAGGAAAATCAAGACCCCCAAAGCACACCCGACGCCCACGATACTGTTACTATTGAGGTCGAGACAGTGCCAGATACTCTTCTGAAAAGACAAAGAAGCCAATCCCAGATATGCACCAAGAAAACCCCGGTCACACCCTCGACACCTCGACATCGAGATGTATTGCCCGGATATCCCACTACTCCTCGCCATGCTGTCATGTCAGCTGGGAAGCTATTCAAGCGACTGACCCCTAATTCTCCACTATCGCCCTCGACTATTCAAACAGTCTACCACTCTGCCCGACAATTATTTGCTCGAGGTGCGGAGCCAGGTCAACTCATTGGCCGGGAGTCGGAACGTGAGCAGATTAGCAAGTTCTTGGCCCGCTGCACATCCTCTACACCGAACGGCTGTTTGTACGTCAGTGGTGCACCAGGAACGGGCAAGAGCGCCATGATAACGGAGATGACCAAGACCTTGCCTCAAAGTGATGATTTCAGAAGCGCATTCATCAACTGCATGAGCATCAAGTCCTCTAAAGACTTGTACACCACTCTACTCACAGCCCTTGGGGAAGACGGCAATGTCACGGAGAATGAGGCTATCTCTATCCTTCAGCAGGCATTCTGCCCCCCACCCCGCTCTTCAAAAGTATATCTGATTACGCTGGACGAAATTGATCATATCTTGACCCTGGGTCTCGAGAGTCTGTACAGAATATTCGAATGGTCACTGCAGAAAAATTCTCGTCTGGTTTTGATTGGCATCGCCAACGCTCTCGACATGACAGACCGGTTTCTTCCTCGACTCAAGTCCAGGAATCTGAAGCCGAGTCTACTTCCATTCTTGCCATACACAGCTGCTCAAGTTAAAAACATCATCACCACGAGACTGAAGTCCCTGATGCCAGAAGGAAGCAAGGAAGGATATGTCCCTTTCATCCATCCTGCAGCCATCGAGCTGTGTTCACGGAAAGTGTCTAGTCAGACAGGGGATCTTCGGAAAGCTTTCGAGATTTGTCGACGTGCGCTGGACTTGATTGAATCTGAGACAAGGTCAAAACACGAAGAGGAGGCACGAGAGAAGCTTCTGCAAATGACACCTTCCAAGCGCCCCCTGGGTGAGAATGTCAACAGAGCTACTGGGCCTGGACCGGCACGGAGTGTTTTGCAAATCATGACCATTTCTCTCAAGGGTCTTACCGCAGAGACAGCCCCCCGAGCATCAATTGGTCACCTCAACAAGATCACTGCGGCTGCGTTCAGCAACGGGACTCAGCAACGGCTCAAGACACTCAACCTTCAGCAAAAGGTTGCTCTTTGTGCCCTGGTGGCTTACGAGAACAAAAGTCGGGCGTCAGTCAAGTCCTCAACCGCACCATCTACTCCGTCGAAATCTCAGTCGCTAGCCCCGACCATCAAGATCCTCTTCGATACGTACTGCCAGCTTTGTACACGAGACTCGTTACTTCATCCTCTATCAAGCTCGGAGTTTCGAGAAGTGGTTGGTAGCCTGGAGACCCTCGGGCTAGTCACAGCAGTGGAGGGCAAAACTGGTAGCTTTACCATGGCTCAAACGCCGAGCAAGCGTGGCCGCAAAACAACTGGTGGCTGCTGCGACGAGAAGCGAATCGCTAGTTGCGCTGGTGAGAAAGAGATTGAATCTGTGGCCGATGGGCCTGGTACAGGAATATTGAAGAGCATTCTGTCAGGAGAAGCATTGGATTAAAAAGAAGGCATCATTAATGTACTGTACTAGTGTACTAATGGATCAGGGAGGTGCTTGCATGGGAATGGCGTTTTGGAAACATTGTCTGGAATTATTCTTGGGAATTTGGCATCAAGAATCGGCATGGGCCCATAGAACAGGGAATGTTGCTTTGATAAAGCCTCGTAAAGGCAAAGTAGGAACGATTGTCAAGGGGACCATTGTACATTAGTTGGTTGGCATATGACGGTACCCAACGGAATAGAGAAACATGTGAAATGACCAGGTTTCCCAGTGATTGTCGTGATTTTCAACCCACCGACCCGGCTTGGTGTCTGCAAAATGAATACTGGGCCATAAGGTGACTTCCAAGGTCACGGCTTGACAAATATCTACGCTACCTTGTATAAACGAATTACTCCTCATCATCAATATAAAGCGTCAGCCTTTTCTAACGCGGCTCGAGAAACCTACTTGTCCCGTCCCATGCAACTTTCGGTCATCAAAGTTCCTGCCCGCATGGTTAATGCATCTATCCCTATGCCACAGTTACCACCAAATTCCCATGTCCGACGATCAGAAGTTCGCCCAATTGTCTCGCCTTCGTGCTGGTTCCTTTGTGTTCCGCGCAAAGCTGTGTGTTGCAGTGAACAGACTGGTGCCTGTTTTCTGGTCACAATGGCATCTAGTCCCGACCTCGACCTCTTTGTCCTCTAGACTTGGGCGGGTCAGGCACAACGTTTAGGCCTCTTATACCACGTAGGCCCATTTTGCCAATAATTCTCTTCGGCATCGGCGGGGTGTCGGGGCTACCAAGTCCGTCACGGGCGTATGTGTTCGCCTGCCTGACGAGTTCTTCCTTGTCCCATTTCAGACCCTTCAAATGGTTGTTGTAGTACCCCAGCCATGCACTGTATATCTGTGTCTTGTCTTCTTCACTGATGGTCTCTAGAACTCGGACGACTTCCTCAGCAGACGACAAATCAGCCTCTTGCGGGATGAATTTGATCTGTTTGAGAGTCCACTGGGGGAAGAAGGACTCGGCTTCACAGATCACAAAAACACCTCGGCCTTCGGCCTCGGCGCGGGCTGTACGGCCAAGTCGGTGGATGTAGCTTTGTTTTTCTAACGGGATGCCAATCTGGAAGACGGTCGTCACTCCAGGGAAATCCATCCCTCGAGCGACAACATCAGTAGCACTCAAGATCGCAGAGGACGCATCACGATAATCATTAGTGATCTTTGTGCGCTTGTTCTGGGTCATCCGACTGTGAAGCGTAGACACCGGAGGGAGCCCGGGAATCATGGACAGAATTCGTCCATAAAACCCTGCTGCTGCCGTGGTAGGAGCAAACACAATGGCTTTGAAGTTTTCTTGCTTGGAGGCTTCTTCTCGAATGGCGCCAACCATGGCTGCTGCAACAGATGAGAAGGTCGGCACCTTGATGAGGACTTGGGGTACGCGTTCATGAGTGGTGGCTTCTCCTTCGGGAATGGTGGAGATGAACTTGTATCCTGGTGATAGCACGAGGCCAGCTACTTTGTGAATGCGTTGTTCGACGGTGGCAGAGAACATCATGCCCTGTCTGCTGGCTTCTTTACTGCTGGGCAACTTGCCAACGATTTCCCGGAGAGAGGGTAAAAAACCCATATCAAGGAGTCGATCTGCTTCATCAAGAACAAGAGTGTCCAACTGTCTGAAAGCGTATAAGATGTCCTCGTTGGACATGTGGTCGATGAGTCGTCCAGGAGTAGCAATAAGAACGTCGCAGCCAGATAAGATGTGTCGCTCTTCCTTATCCTTGTTGGTCCCTCCAATGGCAGTGCGGACATGGTAATTTGGCAATCTTTGGAGCAGGCTTGTAGCTTCCTGTGCAATTTGGAGTGCGAGCTCCCTCGTGGGAGAGATAACAAGAAGTGAAATGGCTGAGCCGACTTGTTGTTGTTTTTGGGTGATCATGGTCTGGAGAGCCGGGAGTAAAAAGGCGACAGTCTTTCCCGTGCCGGTCCTGGCTTGAACCAGGCAATCTTGTTTCTTTGGCGGAAGGAGTTCCCAGAGTGTGGCAGCCTGTACTGGCATCATGCGGTCGAACTTTAGGTCGTCAGTGATGGCCTGAATGATCGAGGGATGAAGCAGATTCTGGCCGGCGAGATCCGCAAATCTTGGCGTATCGAGAGGAACATCTTCTGTGAGAACAGGCTTTGAATCATTGTCTGGCAACGGCTCGTCTGTATCCTTTGCAGAAGATGAGTCGTCAGTAGGTGTGAAGTGAGGTTTTCCTCTCGGGCCAGACTTGGGCCCACGACGGCGGCGAAAGCCGTTCCGTTGGCCTCTTGGTTTGTCGCTCATGGCAAAAATCCTGACAGTTTATGGGCTGGCAGCGGTGTTTGAGAGCAGCGGGTGGCCAGAAATCGCGGTTTGAGATGGACTGAGTATGGGTTTTCGTCTTTGGTTGTGAAGTAAAGTGATTTAGGCCTGGCCTGGTCGTTGAGGGTGAGAAGTTTGATGTGCCGCTGACAACATAACGACTCACAGATATTCTGTGGTGGTCCAAACCGTAGTTGGGAGCAGGGCTGTTGCAGTACAGTGGGTGTAGGTGTAGGTGCAGCGGTGAAGCCAAAGAGCTTGACTGGGCCACACTGATGCCGCTTTGTTTGCCTGGCTTTTGCCTGGCTTTGCCTGACGCGGTGGGTTGCACCTGCCAGCGTGAAATTCAATCGGCACGGAGATGCGCCCCTGTGAGTCGGCCACCTCGTCATCGGAGTGGATGTGGTGGATGTGGTGGATGGGAAAGGATGGGAAAGGATGGGAAAGGATAGGAAAGGATAGCAAGCAAGCTTTTCTTGGCATCTGCGTCTGGGATATGGATTTTGGAGCTAGTGGCCAAACTGGCAGATGGGAGGATGCTAGCGATATAAAAATAGGTGAGACAGCACATGATATTCAGCAAGGTCGTCGTCGGTCGTTGAACTGTACCGACGTCACCATCAGCCGAGGATGGAAGGTGCATACCTGCCCAGCGCCTGCCTAGGTAGGTGGGTGGGTGGGCGTCCCTATGTACTTCTCCGTAGATGTCTACGCTTTGTCCATGGCGTTGTATCAATTGCTTCCAGAAGCAACAACACATGCGCCGCTTGTCCATGTTCGGATAATAAGCATTTTCATGCAAAGCAAAAACACTCCACATCAGGCGCGTCCACCCGTCCGTCATAACCGACGCTATCCCCTTGGCTGCGCCACTAGCAGGTCTCTACGAATGGATGGCCAACGCGCCCGTATCGTCGATTGAAGCCGGCCGTGTTATTGTCGGTTTGACAAGACGGCGAGACGGCAGGGCGACAGGACGACACAGGACGACACAGGACGATACAGGACGACACAGGACGACAGGACGACACAGGACGACAGGACGACAGGACAACGAGCGAATAGACCGGGAGCTGGAGAAATGGTGGTGTAGCCAGCCCAACTCCAATCAACCCGTCATCCACCATCCATCATCCATCCATCATCCATCGCCCATCCTCATGACGATCTGGTCCCAGGGCTTTCGCAGGGCTTGAAAGAAGGGTCCGGACCACCTCTGGAAACCCGGCTGGATGGCACAGCATTCCGTCATGGTACCTTTACTCGTCCCTACTCCGTACTCCGTATGCGAAGTAATTACCCAACGAAACCTGCCCTGTCGATGCGCCCTTTGCGCCCGTTCTGATCGTGTCCTAGTCGTCCCCAATCGTCCCCAATCGTCCCCTAATCTCGTTCCTATTCCGAACCAGTCCCGGTCCCGGTCCCCCCTACTTGACCCCTGATAATTTGAATGGCTCGAAACGTCCCTCTAGACCTGGACCGTCAGCCAGCCGCCCGCACCCGCCCGCCCCCACTTGGCCAAGCTGCCTGCCTCATCTCGCCAGCTTGTTGATTCGACGCTCATTCGACGCTCATTGTGTTCCAAGCTTGCGCCTGAGCCTTGGCTCCCGCTCCATGATCCCACTTCCATCTTCAACAACCACAAAGCTCAACTCTCGCATCTACGAGGCGCCCGTCCCCGCATGCTGCCCTTTGACGGCCAAGACGACAAGCCCATCGAGGGGAACCGCTTGTCTTCAGTGCTGCGCCTGTGAGCCTTGCCGTTGCGCCTGGCCCGCAGCCCTCAAAAGCGCTCCTCTCATGCCACCAGATCTCGCAGCCCACGACGCAGCCAGCGGCAGACTGTCAACGTCGTCGTCTCCCTCGCCGTCGCTGCGCATTCCGCCCGTGGGCGGGGATTCGGCCCTCAGCCCTGGCATCAACCCATCTTCCGACCATCCCGGCGAGCCTGCTGCTGTTGCCGCTCCGGCCAAAGCGTCGCTGGCCGCTGCCACGCGGCCAAGCCTCTTCTCAAGATTGAGCTTGCCCCTGCAGCTTCAGCTACCCCTCCGGAGCAAAAATCGAAACGTCGCCGACTTCCACATACGTTGTGATGAACCACACAGGAAATACTCTGCCGGGGATTCCGTTCGTGGCGCCGTCGTTTTAGCCGTTGTCAAACCGCTCCGCATTACCCACCTCGTTGTCGCTTTGCACGGCTACGTCCGAGTTCTCAAAGATCCCACGTCTGTGTCCAAGGCGCAGAGCGTCACAACATTACCGCGTCCGGGGAGCTCTCACCGACCTCAGTATCAAGGCAATGGGTTAACAAGTCTATTTCAAGACGAACAGGTCTTGAGCGGCGAGGGCAGAATCGAGCCTGGTAAATATGAGTTCGGGTTCGATCTCGTCTTCCCAGACAAATGGCTGCCCAGCAGCATTGACGTACGTTCTCTGCCTAGAACAATCATCAACATATATTCACATTACATAGCCACCTATCAGCATCTGACATAAAAAGGAATACAGTTTGAGCGCGGTACTATCTCGTATATGATTACAGCAACACTGACCAGACCGGTATCAATGGCCCCGACGTCAACATGCGAGAGAAAGGTTACTCTCGTTCAGCAAATAGATGTTGGCTTACTGTCACCTCCCCGACCGAGAACCATCTTCTTGGAGCCGATATCGAAACGGACGCGGCGGAAAAGGTCCGCGCTCCAAGAGAAAGCGTCCGCTTCGGTTGCCCAAGATATCAATGATGTAGCGTCTGAAGCCGACTCTTCCGTCGTCACAGAGGAGTCTGCACGCGGGGACTCAATCGGCAGCCAGCCACATGAGGCGAGACTCGGATCTGCTCCGAGTGATATGCATAGCGAGATAAGCGGAGATAGCCTACGCAGCGTGAGCGCAGCCAGCCGAGCCGAGTTTACCCAGCTCTCTCATGTTGGCTCGACCTTGACCTCTGCGGCCAGGCAACAAGTGGTCGATGACAAGACGATAACAGCGACAATTGAGCTGCTCAAAGGTGGCTGTCTACCAGGAGAAACAGTTTCCGTACGAGTGACGGTGCAACATATCAAAAGCGTCAAAAGTATGACGGGCGTCATCGTAACGCTCTTTCGACAGTCAAAGATTGATACAACACCACCACTGTCAATGGTAAACGACAGTCTTGGTGCGTCAAGGAGGCTACACAAGCAAGACCCGTATCCGAAATCACGTACGGGCATAGCAGGTCTCTCGCTATCCTCATCCAGCTCCATCAGTGTTTTCCGCAAGGACTTGGATCAGAACGCGGCACCGCTCATCATCGACCCAGCAACATTACACGCATCCGTTACAGTCTCAGTAAGGGTCCCGGACGATGCTTTCCCTACAATAAAGGGCGTACCGGGTGATATGATTAGCTTCAAATATCAAGCCGAGGTCATCGTAGACCTAGGAGGCAGACTCACAACACAGCTGGGGGCATCATCTTTAACCAGGCTTGGAACACCAGCAAATGCCAACTCGGAGCAAAACCAAAACTTTCTTGGTTCTCAACGAGGTTCGAATATTGCCGATACGTCCCAAGTCAGGCGGCAAAAGGGCGTAATTTCGGTGTCTTTGGAAACAGTAGTCGGCACCGTGGACAGCGCAAGGTTACCGCAGTCGACAAAGCCCATAACTGCAAGGCAAAGAACAATCCGCATCGCCGAGGCGGATGAGGGGGGCAGCAATTGGACCGAAGCAACACGTCGGAACGAGGCGCCGGCATATGGCTCGATTCTCACCAACGGAAATCCCTCATACCTTTCACCATCCAACACTGAACGAGACTACACCACGCCTCCTCCACATACTGTCCATGCTCCACAACATCATCTCTGGGCATCGCCAGGTACACGGGATCCCCCACAACTCAATGGCAGCGCCCGTCCCCAAGCCGCACCCTCTTATGTGCCATCGCCAGAAGTGCCCGATGAAGCTGAAATGACGGAGAAGGAAAGGATACGACAAGCCGAGACGAGGCTGCTCCCAAGTCAGCCTCCAGCTGGACCGTCAGCCCCTGCAGACGAGGACGACATTTATGACGCTGAAGATGCACCTAGGATACCGTCGAGCGGGCCGATAGTCCCGTCGCTGGAAGAAGCTGGAGCTGGGCCATCAGCACCACCAGAAGGTGTGGTTGAAGCTGGTGCCGCGGCGGAAGATAAACAAGAATTAGAGCGTCGGCGGCTGATGGAGGAGGCCAGTGCCCCGCCAGAGTTCCCCGAAGACATGGAGCAAGCAGCTGGCAACGTCTCAGCACCGGCTCCTCTACCCGAACCGACAGCCCCTGACCCGGACGACGCTGACGTTGGCGGCCTCTCGGGATACGGTGTTGCAGCTGGCTCATCAAGGGCGGACGGCTTGGAACAGCTTCCCGCATATCAGAGATGAAAATATCCAGCTAGCTGCGGTATTGCGTACTCAGCATATGGCATTTGATCAAAACGCGCGTATGTAGCGGGTTTCATGTACAAGACAATGTAAAAAGAACTCTTTTCACAGCGGCATAGGGAAATTGAGCGCGGGGAGTTGGAAATACACCAGATTATTGGATGGCGTTTAGCGAATACTTTAGGATTTTTTTTTAACTCCATTTGGAGCCAGACGGCATGGGGGGACGAGGAGCTTGACCATCTTGGTAATGCGTGTCAGGTTGACTGTTATTGCAGACAGGGACCGAATGTCTAAGAGAAATACCAAATAAAAATTACCATCGTCCCATGTGCCACGTATGATGAAGGTTGTTCCGGAGTTGTATGCCGCTACGGTCATGTCAGCCCACTGGACGAACTATATAAAAACATTGACGTGTGAAGAACACGTATGAGGCCGTCAGATGAAACCAGCCACATACCAACAGCCAAAATCACTTTCGTTTTCATACGTCATAACGACCGTCGAATTACACGATATAGTACACGCCGTCGGGCTATATGATACAACCACGACTTAATGCTGCAAGACCGTGGGCCGGCCCTCCTCCCAGTCGCGAATGGCCCTCCGAATATTAACCCAGTACCTCAGCCGCACGGCCTCCCTCTTGGCCACGTCGACTTGGCCCCGACGGAAAGCCTCCTCCAGCACCTTCTCGCTCGCTTCGATCCTGGCCTCGTTCTCGGCAGTCAGCCCAGCCAGGTCATCGGCCGACGCGGCCTCCTCGATGGTCTCATGTGCGTCCAGGACGAGCGTCAGCAGGTCCGGCTCCTCGACCTTGAGCGCCTCGTCGTCGGCGACGTCGACGCCTTGCAGGCGCAGGAGGTACTGGGCGCGGAGGAGCGGGTTGGCGAGCGTCTTGTAGGCCTCGTTTATGGACGCGGACATGGCCTCAGCCTGGGCCTTGCTGTCGGGGGGGTGCTTGTCCGGGTGGTGCTGGGACTGGAGGCGGAGGAACTCGGAGCGGAGGGAGCGGGTGTCGATGGGGAAGGCGCCGCGGGGGGGAGGCCCGTTGGGGAGCGTGGAGGGGAAGAAGGAATAGATTGTCTGGGGTTGCGGCGGCGTCGTCGTCGTCGTCGTCGTCGGTCTGGAGGATGAGTCCGTGGCGAGGAGGCGGGTTGGCGAGAATGGCCGGGTCGTGATTTGCAGGCAGGGTGTGGTTTTGAGGTTCCGGCAGCGGGCTGCTGCGAGGGTTGCTGGGAGGCGCATGCTGTAGTGTGATATAAGAGAGGAGAGGAGGATGGTACGATGGAGGAATGAGGGAGGGCTAGGATTGGATCTTGGTCATGATCACGGTCAGGCTGCGACGATGGCGATGAAGTCACTGCGTCTCCACAGGCCGCTGCTCAGCCTGTCAGCAGCACTCACAAGGCCCAAAGCCAGCCGAGTGTCAACCGGCGATCCAGCGACAATTTCCCACCCATCCGACAGAAGACGAATACAAATTAATCATGGCATGCATGCAGGGGAGAACTGGTTGACAGGGTCCGGGTTGGGGCAAGCCTCGCCGGCGGGGGGGGGGGCCAACGCTTGAGCTTCCGGTTTGGACACGATCTCATGAACCAGGTTCTCGGGCTATCCATGACTCGATTTTACCGTTGCGCCTCTCTCGAAAACGACGGATTGATAAACATCTCCGTTCGAGGCAAAGGACGTGCTCCGGATTTCCGATTGAATGTGCTTGCAAGGGCCGCACACACACCCATGGCTAAGCTGTTTGACGCGGCGGAAGGTGAGTGTCGTCGGCAATTGAAACCAACTGCTCGGTTTTCCGTATTTCGCGTTCTTGCACGAATGCACAACGCCCCCTCTAGTCTAAAGCCTTTTCGAGCTTACACGTTCACTAGTCGCAAAGCACAACACTCCCGAAAGCTGCTGGGTCATCCTCTACGGCCAAGTCTACGATGTTACCGACTTCCTCACCTCCCACCCCGGCGGCTCCAAAATCATCCTCAAGCTCGCCGGCACGGATGCCACCAAGGACTACGATCCGGTCCATCCGCCGGGCACGCTGGAGCAGAACCTGAGGCCGGAAGCACGACTCGGCCAGGTGAATCCCGAGACGGTCGCACAGCCCGAGGCCACGGCTGCCGCAGAGACGGCGACAGACGCGGGCTATCGTCCGCCGCTGGCCTCGCTGCTCAACCTGGACGAGATTGAACAAGAGGCAACGAGGAGGATGCCCAAGAGGGCGTGGGCGTACTACTTCTCGGCCAGCGACGACTTGGTCTCCAAGACGTACAACAACACTGTCTACCGGGACATTCTGCTCCGCCCGCGCATGTTTGTAGACTGCACGCAGTGCGACACCTCGACGACGCTACTCGGCCACAGGGTCGGCGTGCCGTTCTTCGTCGCACCCGCTGCCATGGCCAGGCTGGCCCATCCAGACGGGGAGCACGGCATCGCCAAGGCGGCCGCGCGGTTCGGCGCCCTGCAGGTCATTTCCAACAACGCCTCGATGACGCCCGAGCAGATCGTCGAGGGCGCCCCGGCCGGGCAGATGTTCGGCTGGCAGCTGTATGTGCAGACGCAGCGCGCAAAGAGCGAGGCCATGCTGAGGCGCATCAACACCCTCAGGGACCGCGTCAGGTTCGTCTGTCTTACCTTGGACGCTCCCGTCCCGGGCAAGAGGGAGCTTGACGAGAGATCCAACTTTGACAGCGCAGCACGGGCTGCAGCGTCAAAGCCCGGCGAGGAGCAGCGTCCCGGGGGTGGCGGCGTGGGACAGCAGCTGTTCTTTGGCACGGCATGCGACTTGACGTGGAAGACGACGCTGCCGTGGCTGACACAGCATACCGATCTCCCAATCGTGCTGAAGGGCCTGCAGACGCACGAGGACGCGTACATGGCGGCTCGGTATGCCCCCCAGGTGAAGGCCATCATCTTGTCCAATCACGGCGGCAGAGCCATGGACACGGCTCCCCCGGCCGTGCACACCCTGCTCGAGATTCGCAAGTACTGCCCCGAGGTGTTCAGCAGAGTCGAGGTCTGGGTCGACGGCGGCATCAAGCGAGGCACGGATATCGTCAAGGCTCTGTGTCTGGGCGCCAAGGCCGTGGGCCTGGGACGAGCACCGCTGTTTGGTCTCGGCGCCGGAGGCCAAGCCGGCGTGGAGAGAATGTTTGAAAGTAAGGTTTGACCTTTTTTTTTTTTTTTCCCCTTCATTCCTCTCGAGGCATATATCCCGAGAGAAGAAGAAGGAAACTGAACAATGCTCTCTTAACGAGGAGACCATGGTCCATTTTTTTTACTCTACTTTTTGACACTAACTGAAAACGCAGTTCTCGAGGCCGAGACGGCGACTTGCATGCGTCTACTGGGTGTTCAGAGGATATCGGACCTCGGACCACATCTGGTACGTTTTACAGCACATGATGGTGGTTCACTTCCGAACGGGACGCTTGACTGACGTGTTGTCGTAGATTAACAGCAGGCGTGTGGAGAGGGACATTTACAACGGAGATCCGGGGTTGGACAGGCGAGGGCTATGGACGAGTGAAAAGTGCAAGTTGTAAGACGGACGGACGGACGGATGGACGCATGCGTCCCCTTGGGCCTTGGACCGGTTGGTGGCGTAAGCGTTCATCGCACGGCGCAGCGTCGGCGGCTTGAATGTTTTTTGGGGATGGGGCATTGTGAGTGCAGCTGAGCATCTGCATCTGCAACATCCAGAGTAGCACAACTCGGATTCTCCAGCAAGCGGGTGTCGGCCGGTTTGCGGGAAGTGCCGGCAAGGCGCGTCTGCGTCTGTCCTTCGGTCCTTTGTACGAGACATTTCAGGTTCGCCCGATGGTGGAACGATGCCACAGCTGGGGCGTGGGTGGCAGGAATAAGCAGCCCGGACCCGCTCGATGGATGGAATTCTCGCAAGTTGCTGTGTCATTGATTTGAGTTTCTTTCTTTTTTTTTTTTTTTGGCCCTTGCGTGGAATAAACAAAGGCTTCAGGTTGCTGGCCAATCAAATTACACCAGACAAGGAAGATTTGCTTTTCTGCTGCCCATGCGAGGCGAAGTGCCATCTCGTGACTTGGCCAGCAGCGGACATTGGGGGTGTACGTACTCTTCCCGAGTCGGTCGGCAAATTGCCACGGTGGCGCTAAGCAGCAGCTAGTGAAGGCATGGAGAAAGCGGGGCACAAATCTAATGAGTTGCTGGTCCACAAGTGGACCCCCAAGTTGAGCTTGGCATTTTTTATTTATTTATTTATTTAATTTTTTTTTTTTTCGTCCAGGAATGAATGGGGTGCTCCGTTGTCATCATCGGCTGGCCACACAACACTTTGCCTTGGTCCAACAGAACAAAACAGAGTCATTGTGATGAGAAGCCCGACAGAGACTCTGGTGCTATCCTGCCAATGTGTCAACTGCTACGAGTGCGTCGGTTCCCGTGTCTTAGTACTGAAGTGGCTCCAATCGCGTATCGGCAGCATGTTGTTCAACATTACAGGGCAGTCGCCACTGTAAAGCAACGTCAACTGAGGGAACAGGGGCGCTGTGTGTGGAGTCGGGGTATCAGGGTACCCCGTCTGAAGTGCTGCACTCCAGAGTTCTGGGTACGGCGAAGAGGGGAAATAAAAAAAAAATTTCAAGGAACAGACATTACGCTGTAGAAAGAATTGTGGGTCACGAACCATGTAATAAAGTATATGATATCAGCATAATGCCAACCTCTTGCCTGTCGTCAAGGTCCACAACATCTTAACGTACATTCCATTATTCCAAGCAAGAAAAAATAAAGGCAAAGGGAAACGGCTTTGCTTGACAGGCAGCCGAGGGACTCTGGGATCTGGGGTCGGCGTCCTCCTCCCCCCACCCCCGCAGAAACGATGGAAATAAAAAGGACGATAGGGTCACGCGGGCTGGGAGAAGAAGTGGCCGGCTGATGCTCGCGACTCCATGTGCCGGGTTCTGGCCTCGTCTTTCTTTCCCACCCACGTGCGGGGTTTGACAGTAGATCAGTGTGGGTTGAGAGGAAAAGGCGTGCTGCCGGACGTCCGCGCGAGCAAGCCTTGATGCCGAATTTTTTTTTTTTTTTTTTTTTTTTTTTTTTTGCCTTTTTCACATTGTCGCCACCTCAGTCGATGCATGAGCTTGGTGGCGGTATGGACTGAGGCCTTCGGATGCCTTACCTTAATCGAATGGCCCAAGCCGTCTAGACAGATCTGGGGTAGTGCCAGCCCATGCGGAGGGCCTCTTTTCATTATCCATATCAGTTGGTCCCTTGGTCCCCCCTCGATAACTAGCTCGAGCTCCGGTGTCTGCGGTAAAATCCACTGGTGAAGTGCCGTGGCTGGAAGTTGCGGTCATCGTGGTTCGCATGCTGACGGTGACGGTTCTGCGAGCGGCGCGGCAAACCTTCTCGACGACAACGCGAGACAAACGCGTATGGGGAAACCATCGGGCCTCATATGGCAAGCGTAATACGATAATCTGCTTTTTCCAGACGATGCTGCATCTGCCGTGAAAAGAAGTAGCCTGCATGGTCAGCTTGCTCTCCTACCTCTGTTCAAGGGATATGCTAAAATAATGCCATCGCGTCGTATTAGTGCCATCCTGGCTACTAGGTACCATTCATTGCCCAATCGAATTATCGCTGTAAAAGGCATAAGACGTCCTATATACTGTTCTAGATCTTTGATACGAGCAAAGTTACCAGCAGGCATCTACGAAACTAGCAACTAGGTCACGAAGTAGCTCGTTGGCCAATCAAGACGGGCGGTTTTGAAGGCTACTTTGATATCACCGCGGACCTCGCCTACAGCCCAAGTACCGGCTAGTGCTGAAGACACAAAGAGGCTACCTCGCCCACGTCCCCAGCCAGTATGTGGGTCCCGTAACTTGGCTTGCTGCCTCCGCACTTCTAGGGAGCCGCGGAGCCGCACATCGGGCGTCAAAGTCGCTCGGGGTCGCCCCGCTTAAGCCAACGAGAAAAGAAAAAAAAAAAAAAAAAAAAAGGCCGGTACGGGAGTGTTAATCTATCGGCACCAATGACATGCACGGAGTATTTTGCTAAGCAATATGCAGGTAACCAGTGGGATTGGCAGACAGTTCAAGTGGCTGACTGTTTCATCTGCACAGAAAGGGGGTTGTACATGGTTACGTGCATCCCCAGCAATCTTCCAGTTCATGCCACTTTTTGTTTGTTCCAACTGGATGAAACATCTGGCCGTTATTCTCCGGCCCCATCCCGCCCTGTGGTTTGAGTCCCAGGACCAAAGGCCCTAACCTGCTTTCCCCAGCTTGCAGCATCGCGGGCGCTTCGGTCTCTCCAACCGCACAGCCTAATAGCACATGCGATTGAAAGGTGCCCATCTCCGAGGAACAAGCGCCACCATCCTGCCTACCCGCTTTTTTTTTTCTTTTTTTTTTCCCTTTTTCTTTTTTTTTTCCCTGACCTTGCCTTACCCATTGCACTTATTCGCTGTAGAGATGTGCAGCACTAAGCGTATTAAAGATTAATAGATTAGTTATTAATTATTGATTATCCCATGATCTCTGTATACATGCTGCTCCATTTCCCATGACATCCGGCCCAGCCCGGGCCACGGCAGAATGCGCCGTAGTCCTGCCCTGTCTCGTGTATATCTACTTGCAACCTCGAACCCGTCTTGCGTTCTTGTCGCCTACGTCGCCGGCATGCAGCTGCTGTGTACTGTTTGCTGCACGGCTGCAACAAGATTAGTTTCCAGATCCTGTCTACATAATTACCGAATCGCATCGCGAGCCACAATTGGTGCCCACGCCCAGCCAATACCATGCTCCGATCCCCCAAGCCCCCATCTTGGTCTAGGTCCGGGGTTGACACCCAACTTTAGCATCCACCAGTCCACACGCCCCTTTCAACTCTAGGGCCATACTCCACATCTCACACCCCACCCCCTTTTGCTCTGTGAGTCCTTCGAGAACCCCCAGCTCTTGCTCTGCCTCTTGAAATGCTCTTTTTTTTTTTTTTTTTTTTTTTTTTTTTTTATAAAGAGTTATGAGATTCGCCGCTGTTGCTGTCTTGGCCGGCAAACGCCCCTAAACTCGCTTTTTCCTAAGCGAACCGGGCTTAAATACTCGCAATATCCTCCTTCAGTCCGAGGGTTTTGTCTCTCCCCTCTCCCCCTCCCCCCCCCCCCCCCCCTCTCTCTCGTGTAGTCATCCATTTGTTGTCGTCGGCTGGTTTGCATTTCTCATCTCCTCTTTTTGAGTGCCCAAGACGACACTCCTGGAGACAATCCCCTTCTTCTTTTGCATTTCTCTCTTTCCTCTTCGTCCTCTTGCTCTATCGTCTCGCTCCTTCTGTGCGATTTTCCAACCGTCAACATGTCCGACAAACAGGAGGTTACCCAGGCCGAGAACGGCCCTAGCCGTGGTGGCAAGAAGGCTGCTTTGAAGAACCACTGCAAACGCTTCTGGTGGTTGCATCTGGTAATCTTTCTGTGTATCTCAGCTGCCGTCATTTGCATTGTGTGAGTACCAGCCGCCGCTGTT
The DNA here is from genome assembly GCA_000709145.1 of Balansia obtecta B249. Lineage (NCBI taxonomy): Eukaryota > Fungi > Ascomycota > Sordariomycetes > Hypocreales > Clavicipitaceae > Balansia > Balansia obtecta. The sequence goes on along the minus strand of JFZS01000308.1, from coordinate 8,396 downwards.
GTTTTGTTGGTCAATTTTATTTTCGCGCCACGGCTTGTGTATTATCTGCACGGGGAACCTGGATACTCGCGCCGTCCATGTTGTTGTATTGGATGGTCTGCTTCTTTGCTCAGAAAAGCTGCCGCCAATACTGTCAGATGTTTTAGTCATTTTGCTTGCCTTCTATACAGCGTCCCAGCATGATGCAACATGTTCCGTACGAGCTCGGGGGCTGATGGACTGACTAAATATTTCTTAGCATCTTTGTTGGTGTCCAAAACATTGCCCAAGCCAAGATCAACGATGCCAGGCTCGAGGTTCAATCAGTCAATATTCTCAACTCTCAACCCAACAAACTCTGGATTCAAATCAACTCGACCATCAGAACCGACGGCTCTGTCAAGGCTGATATCGATCCCTTTGTCGGAAACCTCACTCTTCACGGTGTTCCAGACGCCAAGCCTTTCCTCCAGCTCAAGTTCCCCCCCACCAATGCCAACAAGTTCCAGACTGTCAACATTAGCCAAGAGGTCGATATTACCGACATGGATGCCTTCAGTGAGTTCAATAGGGTCTTCTTCAAGAACGAGACGTTGAGCATCTCCATTTATGGCAAAACCAACGTCAAGCCTGCCGGGCTTTCCAAGAAGTATGCAGTCGACTTTTACAAGGTCGTCACCTTCAAGGGATTGAACAAGCTCAACGGCACGACCCTGTCAGACATGCAGATCAAGGTCGGCCTCCCTGAGAATAATATTCCCAACTTTAACGCCACTGCCACCATCACCAATCCATCTTACTACACCATCGACTTTGGAAATGCAACCTTCAATAACTATGCTGTTGGAAAATCAATGGGCAACCTTTACATTCAAAACTTTCTTCTCAAGCCCGGCAAGAATACCGCTCCCATTTCCGCCGTGTTGGACCAGACAGTTGTTATCAGTGCCGCTGTCAAGAAGCCCTACTGCGAAGAGGGCAAACTTCCCGTCCAACTTCTCGGCACCGAAGTCAAGAAGGATGGCCAGGATATCCCTTGGCTCCTTGCCGCCGTGAGCGCCGCTAACCAGACTGTTGAACTCAATCTCGATCAAACCTTCAAAGCTTCTGGTCTCACATTCCCCGGATGCTCTTGAACAGGCACGTACTCTGGCTGAAGCTTTTTAATGAGAAGGCTTCATTGTCCTTTGTCAAGGAAGCCGGAGTCGCTGTCAACTCTGCTTTCTTCATGTCCTTATGTTCACATTGCAATGAGTCAGGCCCACTTCCTTTCCTGCAAGGTTATTGTCCTGGGGGACAACACGGACCCAAATTAATTATTGTATGATACGAGGGTGAATATACACGCTGGAACTGAAATGCGGGAAGATTCGCTGGTCGAGTGGGGGCAATGAGACTCTGATGACCCAAGGTGAAAAGAAAAAAAAGAAAAAAAGAAAAAGAAAGAGTGCTTGCACTAGAGAGAATGGATGAGAGGCGCATTTCTGAACCTTGTTGATGATACCTCAATTGCGCTTGTTACACTAGAGGCTTTGGTGGCCTGTTCGAATTTAATGCCGAAAATCGACATCTCATCGATATTCCTTCTTTTAAAGATATCATTACGATGCGTCCTATACTGTCGTGAACAAATCAAGTTTGTGTGCATGTGCATGTGCCAGGTAGATTTACCTTTGCTTGTGCATCACATCTGACAAGGACCACAAGAGAGCCACCATAGTTTTTGATTAGTATCGCAAGGCGTAAGGCCACGCTGACCCATGTTTCGTTCACTTTCCCTCGAAAGCGCGTATTAATGCCATCCGTTCATCTTTTTGTCCGACAACGACAGTCCCCCTCGACCACTACCAACAGGCGCCGGGCTATTTGATGAGCTGACGAACTGTATCCCTCTGGACACCGCTCTCTCTCCTTCCCGCTCCTTCGCCAAAGCCTCTCTACTTTTCCGCACTCTGTCCCTACACGACCACTCTGGGAGCCCACTCGGGTCGTACAGGTCAAGTGGCAAGGTAGTTTCGTACTGAGCCGGACCATCCAAGTCCACGAATGCGAGGAGTTTATCGGTCAGAGACGGGTTGCGCAGCGCGCTCGAGGATTCAAGCTTAGTGTTGAAGTGCGTACCCTTGCGTTTGAGATCGAGGAATTGTTGGAACTTCTTATTAGTGCCTGGGGGAGGTGAGCCGGGGGGAGAGGGTGGGATGATGAGGTTCGGTACTGAGGGTAGTGTGAGGTCGTGAATGATAGCGCGGGTGGAGGAGTAGGGTGAGGATGAGCGACTCGGATCAGCTTCGTCGGTCGGTAGGGTTTCCGTGATGGATTCCATGAGCCTTGAACCCGGTGGTGGGAGGGATGGTCCTAGTGGCACGGCGCTGATTGTAGATTGTGGTAACGGTTGAGTGTCTGCAGAGGTTCGGATTAGATCAGCGATTTGAAGTCCATTTCAGTGGAACAGCGTGGGGGGAGAAGAGCTTCTTCCGTATTACCTGAATAACTTGTCTCAACCGGTGCTGATGTTGGCTTTGAGCTGATGTCTTGGTCTTCCGTTGTGTGCTGGTGCACATGTGTTAGTGGGATTCCCATTCATTCAAAGGTGTCGGTGTTGCGTGCCTCGAGGGAGGGTCTCTGAGGAGAAGTGCCATTCTCATCGTCGCTACTCGCGTATTCTACAAGACCTGCCATTTTCGCGAGGCGATTGCTCATAGATTTCGTCCTTCCGATGCGTCTGGGGAGAAAGATGCGGGGATGCGACTCGGCGCGGGCTGGTTTGGGTAATTTGACACGGCAAAACCACGGCCTGCGCCACACACATGTGCCAAACCTCAAAATACTAACGTAGGATTGTTCGATCGGCCGTCGTTACATTACATCTCCCCAGCGCCCTACCTACCCTACCTCCTCTTGATCGGTACACGACGAACCAGCATCAGCAAGAAGGGAAAAGGGGACTTCAATTACTACTTTGATTCAGAACAGCCCCAGGCCTTTGCGGCCACTGTTGCAATACAGCATCTTGGGCTTTCCCGGGCATAAAAACCAAAAAAGAATAAAAAGAGAATAAAAAGAAAAAAAAAAGTACTACTCACCGAACCTAGATTCTTCCTGCGCTTGCGAGGCCGCCATGGCTCGGCCCAGAGACTCGCGCTCACCAAGTCCTGCAGGCAGTCAATACAGCTCCCGTCGCCACCGGAAAGATGACGAAAGGCGCGGGGACAGAGATAGAGGCCGTCGGGACGATGGCAAGGACTATCGCCGGAGATCCAGGTCACGCAGCCCTGATGTGAGGAAACGTGTGCACAACTCACTCGTGTGTCGCGGTTATGCTAATGCTGCTCCATCCCAACAGAATCGATACCGCGATCGAGGTGGTCGAGACCGTGATCATGATCGCGACCGAGATTCTTATCGACGCAGAGAGCGTTCGTTAGATCGAAGAGATGATGACTACTATCGCCGAGACCAACGCGACAGAGATAGGCGGAGGTCGCGCGACCGCTTCAATGAGAGAGCTCGGTCTCCAGGTCGTAGACGAAACCGCAGCCGCGAGAGTGACCGCGATCATAGGAGGCGACCAGATTCCCGTGACGGCGGCGGGCGTGGGCGGCGCGAAGACACTGTTGATTCCCATGCTCGTAGCAGTCGTGCTGATAGTCGAAGTCGCAAGACGCCTCTCGCAGACAGTGGCAGAAGCGGACCCGAACAGACGAGAAACAAAGCGACAGCAGCGCAGTCCGATGTTGACAAGAAGGCCGAGAGGCTCGCCAAGCTGGAGGCCTGGAAGAAGAAGAAGGAGAGTGAAAGTCTGAAGCAGAAGGAGGTGAATCCGAGCCAGACAAGAAACTTGCTGGCGGAAATGGACATGAAAGCCATGGGAGTTTCCCCACCGGTCGGGTCTCCTGGTGTCTCGTCTGTCGCGTCCCCGGCGACCCTCCAAGACTCTGGCAGCGCATCTCCTGCGACTGCTTATGCTGGCAAGTTTGACCCCAAGACCATAGCCAAGAAGTCGGCTGCATCAAGAACACCTGATACCTCCAAGCCTGTGTTGGGCTCACTTGGTGTACAACCAGAGAAGCTATCTGCGCCCATCCAACAGAAAGCCGCAGGTGAGTCACCTCGTTTCACATCGAAACTCCCAAGCGGAGCCCAGTTGAGCTGACAATAATTGCGAAAGCGAAAGCATCCGCGTTACCTGCCAACAGATCGAAGACGAGCGGTTTCGGTTTCGGCAAGTCTTTGACGGACGACAAGCTCCCTTCCAAGCGCAAACTCGATCTCGATGAGGATGACACGACAAAACGAAAACTCACCAAGCTACCTGCTCTCCCGGCTGAAACAGACGATACTCCTTACGCCGACCAGGATGAAGATGATGATTCTGATGGTGACAATTTTGCAGGAACTGAGGAGGAGGCTGCTGCGGCGGCACGCGCTGCGCACGAGAGGCGTTTGCAGGCCGAACCCCAAAATGAAACCCAGCCAGGTGAGCTCACAGAGGAAGACGCGAAAGAGGAGACGGTTCCAGTTGACCAAGAGGAGGCCGACGGCGCACCTCTGATTAATGGCGCCGATCATGGTAATGATACCGCAAACGAGGCGCACCCTCCTGTGGACCAGCCAATGGATGTAGACGAAGACGACGACAAAGACAAAGACAAAGACGAGGATGCAGATCCATTGGATGCATTCATGGCAGATCTTAAGGAGACGGAAACCAGGAAGTTTGTCAAACCACAAAACAGCGCAAAGAAGAAGGCCCAACAAGAACCGGAAGCTTATTTCAGCGACGATGAATACAATTTCGACTCGGAGCGGAAGGAGGACGGCGACATTCTGGCTATGACGAACAAACGCAAGAAGAAGGATATTCCTAGCGTCGATTATAGCAAAATTGACTTGGTGCCAGTGCGGAAGAACTTTTGGGTCGAGCCAGCGGAGCTGAGCGCGCTTAGCGAAGAAGAGCTAGCAGACTTGCGTTTGGAGCTCGACGGCATCAAAGTCAATGGCAAAGACGTGCCGAAACCGGTTCAGAAATGGGCGCAGTGTGGTCTCACGAGGCAAATTCTGGACGTCATCGATAGACTGGGATATGAGAAGCCCACGACGATTCAAATGCAGGCCATCCCGACCCTCATGTCCGGTCGTGATGTTGTCGGTGTGGCCAAAACTGGCTCTGGCAAGACGGTAGCATTTCTACTCCCCATGTTCCGCCACATCATGGATCAGCCACCAATCAAGGACACCGACGGGCCAGTTGGTCTGATTATGACGCCGACTCGTGAGTTGGCCACCCAGATTCACAGAGATTGCAAGCCCTTCCTCAAAAGCATAGGCCTTCGTGCTGTCTGCGCATACGGCGGTGCCCCGGTCCGAGACCAGATAGCCGAGCTCAAGCGAGGCGCCGAGATCATCGTCTGCACACCGGGGCGGATGATCGACCTGCTCGCGGCGAACCAAGGGCGAGTGACCAATCTGAGACGAGTTACATATGTGGTGCTGGATGAGGCAGACCGCATGTTTGACATGGGTTTCGAGCCGCAAGTCATGAAGATCTTTGCAAGCATGCGTCCCGACAAGCAGACGGTACTGTTCTCGGCGACAATGCCGCGCATCATTGATTCGCTGACGAAAAAGGTGCTCAAGAGTCCCGTGGAGATTACTGTCGGTGGGCGCAGTGTTGTTGCGAAGGAGATTCAACAGATTGTGGAGGTCCGCGAGGAAAACACCAAGTTTGTGCGAGTGCTCGAGCTCTTGGGCGAATTATATGAGGGAGACGAAGATGCTCGTGCGCTGATCTTTGTCGAACGACAGGAGAAGGCCGACGACCTGCTCAAAGAACTCATGATGAAGGGCTATCCTTGCATGTCCATTCACGGAGGCAAAGATCAGACCGATCGCGATTCGACCATTTCGGATTTCAAAAAGGGCGTGGTACCGCTTCTTATAGCTACGTCTGTCGCTGCGCGTGGATTGGATGTGAAGCAGTTGAAGCTGGTCATCAACTATGACGCGCCCAACCATCTAGAGGACTACGTGCACCGCGCGGGACGAACCGGGCGAGCGGGCAACACGGGCGTGGCAGTCACGTTTATCACGCCAGAGCAAGAGAACTGCGCGCCGGGAATAGCCAAGGCCCTCGAGCAGAGCGAGCAGCCCGTTCCCGAGCGCTTGAACGAGATGAGAAAAGCGCACCGGGAGAAGGTCAAGTCTGGCAAGGCAAAGGACTCGTCCGGGTTCGGCGGCAAGGGCCTGGACCGCCTCGACCAGGAGCGAGAGGCAGCTCGCCTCCGAGAGCGGCGCACGCACAAGGCTGAAGGCGAAGAAGAGGACGAGAAGGAAGAGAAGGAAGAAGACAAGCAGAAGGCCGAGAAGGCATTCGACGCCATCAAAGCAGCAGCCTCAAGCGTGCAGGCGCGAGAAAGCACCAAGGCAGCCACGACGACGGCTTCCGGAGAGAGGGCAAAGGGCGGCGATGCTGCTATTGCTGCCGCTGCCGCTGCCGCTGCCGCTGCTGCTGCTGCTGCCGGGGCCACGGACAAGACAAAGGCCGCCCTGGACAAGGTCAGCTCGGCCGTCAGCGCCATCAACAGCCGTCTCGGCAAGGCAGGCCAGCTCCGGTCGGGCCAGCCGATCGACAACAAGGGCCCCGACGCGGGGGCCTTCCACGCGACGCTCGAGATCAACGACTTCCCGCAAAAGGCCAGATGGGCCGTCACGAACAGGACCAACGTGGCCAAGATCCTGGACTCTACCGGCACGTCCATCACCACCAAGGGCAGCTTCTACCCGGCCGGCAAGGAGGTGCCTCCGAACGCCGACCCGAAGCTGTACATCCTCATCGAGGGCGACACCGAGGTTGCTGTCGGTGCGGCCCTGCAGGAGATGACGAGGCTGCTGAGGGAGGGCACCATTGCGGCGGCGGATGCAGAAGGGAGGGCGCCCGCGAGCGGACGGTACACAGTTAGTTAGCGCTCGTCCTTGTGCGGCCGGGCGGGGTAAGGCGGGACGGATTTCATTCTATTTGTATTGCCCATCATGTGAGCGTTGTCAGGCGAGGTCTTGGGAGAGTGGTAGCCCAGGTAAATTCCAGCGCTGGGTGTAGGTGACTTGGCGCAGTTGCGCCGTGTCCAGAGGTGCCTAGGGGAAGTTATCTGCGATTGATGCTCGGCAGTCGGGGTGGCGATTTGCACGGTAACTTTGCCAGGCCACGATGCGGTCGTATAGTTGGCATAATGCTTATATTTGTCCCGTCACTTGAGACGCTACGCAAGGTGTTTGTAGTGTATGCCTGGATGAGATGGCGGGACTGAAAGGCAGCAGGGTGTCATATATAAGACGCTGTTATGTTTGATGGACGCATTTAGTGGCTATGTTACTTGAATGCTTTAGTGAGATATTTGTAGTGTATGCCTGGACTAGATGACGGGACTGAAGACAGTAGGATTCAGTATAAGACGCTACCATGCTTAATAGATGCATTTAGTTGCTATGTTACTTTAGATGCTTAGTGAGGTATTTATTGTATATGCCTGGACTAGATGACGGGACTGAAGACAGTAGGATCCAGTATAAGACGCTATCGTGTTTAATAGATGCATTTAGTTGCTATGTTACTTTAGATGCTTAGTGAGGTATTTATTGTATATGCCTAGTCTAACACAACGTAACTGCACCAGGACAGAATGACGTAGGCCACTGCTGGCATTGGTATCTATTCAAGGGAAATACAATGCGTCGTCTGCCGCCGTAGCTTGTAGGGACTCAGAACATAGTTCCTCATTCCTCGTTGACAAAACTGTCTCGTTCCATCAGTCCCCGGCCTACTAGCCCAGTTGTACGCAGGTGAAAATCACGCCACTGCAGGAAAGAGCCGCTCCAGAGTAGAAATATCCAAAGACGCCAGGTGTGAAAATACAAAAAAAAAAAAAAAAAAAAAAAAAAATCACCCGCGCCCTTCGCCCGCGAAAGCACAATGCTACTCAGTTACACGTCATCGCCTCCTCGGTCTGCGCAATCTCGCGCGTCCTCTGCTCCTCCGCGCTCGCGGCCTTGAGGATCTCGTTGCGCGACTGCCTCTTCTGTGCGGACAGCTGCGCTTGGAGCTTCCCGCCCGTCTTATGGGTTGCTTTCGCGCGAGCCTGCGGCGTTTATGCGTGTCAGCGAGTGTGTGCCGTGGCCTCTGGGTACGTGGTTCAAAGGAGGGGGGGGGGTGTTTCCGTACCTCTGCTGCCTCGGCGGCCTTTGTCCGCGCGTCGGTTGTGCTCTCGGCGGACGCTTCGCCCGAGTCTGCTGCGCCGCCGAGCGTCCTTGGGGGGCCGCCTACTTTCTTCCTGGCGGCGGGGACGGGGACGCTGCGCTGCGGCCGTGGAGCTGAGCCGAGCACGCGGCCTGGTGTTTGGGAATGTGCGTCTTCTTTGCCGCAG
>JFZS01000307.1:0-29841 GCA_000709145.1 Balansia obtecta B249 | reverse complement strand
GCCCTCCTTGGCAGCGATTTCGAAGTAACCCGTAGATGATACTGAAATGGTGGAAAGACTGTTAGTAATTGCTATCATTTTATTTACCTTTTTTTTTTATTTTGGCAGACTAGGATTTTTACTTACGTGACAGCAAGAAGAGTACCCGTACCGGAGCCGAGAGCGCCCAAAAGATCGCTAGCAACAGAGAGGGCGCCAATGCAGGCACCACCGAAAGCGGCAGCAGTAGGAATAATGCGCTTGAGCTCCTTGTACATGCTCTGATCACGGTGGCCAGCCATTACGAGACCCTGGTCCTTGAGCTGCTTAGCAACATCGCGAGGGCTGGAGCCAGAGATCTCGATCCAGGTCTTGGAGAACAAGGCGCAAGCACCGAGCATGTAGATGATGTAGACGGCGGTGTGAATGGGATCAAGGAGAGCATCCTTGAAGTTCAAGGGAGGAGACATGTAGTAAGCGATTCCGGAGACGGCGTGCAACTGAGAAGAGCCATCCTTGGCCTCCCACACACCAAAGAGGCGAACGAGCAGATTCTCCGAAAAGCGAGAGTACAGCATTTGGCTAATGAGAAAGATGTTGGAAGACAAAGCCGACTGCAACATGATGGGCATATTGGAGGTGTAGAATAGGCGGACGGGGTAAGAACCACGAGCACCACGCTGGCGGGAAGACTTGACCGGAATCTCAACGCGGAATCCCTGAAGGTAGATGACGGCAACAAACACCAGGATGGTAGCCAGGAGGTTCATGATGTTGGGAAGATTCTGTCTGTAGAAAGCCTCCTGGAGAGCGCGCTGCTTGTTGGGCCAGGTCATCAAGAGATGGAATAGGGCGATAACGGCACCCTCAAACTCGGGACCACGACCAGTGTTGATGGTGGTGGGAGAGAAAGCCTTCCACATGATCGACTCGCAAATATTGGTGGCGATAAACAGAGAGATGCCGCTGCCAAGACCATAGCCTTTCTGGAGAAGCTCATCGAGCAAAATGACAATCATACCAGCAACAACCAGCTGAAGGATCAGCAGGAAGACAATACCAGCGCCGAGGTCGGAAGGAGGACCGTAGAGACCAGTGAAGACGTAGACGGTAGCGGTACCGGCGGACAGAATGAAGGCGAAGAGCTTCTGAGCGGTCTGGTAGAGCTCGCGATCAGACTTGAGGTCGAGGTTGACATCAATCATGTGGGTGCCGGCGAGGAGCTGGAAGACCATGCCAGAGGAGATGATTGGGGTGATACCCAGTTCCATCAACGTTCCCCTATTACTCGCCATCACCATTCGCAGCCAATATAATGGATCGGAGTTGTCTGATGAGACGATACCATAGAGTGGCATCTGGCTCATGACCAAGAAAATGAGGAGCGTCAGGGCAGTCCACATCATCTTCTGGTTGAAGGGAATCTTGGTCTCCGGCTGCTGAACCTCAGGGAGGAACGGCACGAACGGCTTGACCAAGTCAAGAAAGCGGACTGCAGAAGCATCGTCGACGTTAGCACCAGGTGATTGAAGGTCAGTTGCGCGTCAATTGGCCATTGTCGAGGCGGCGCATAGCTCTTTCGTTCTCAGAGCTCCACGACTGGGATGGGCTGCGGCGCCGCGAGGGGAACTTTGCGAGCGACGGCGAAATGACATAGAGCTTGACGTGCCCAGCGATCAAGGTGGGATTACTTACGGGAACTCATTGTGGCGTTACGAAAGCGAAAAATGGACGAAAGAAAAAGAAAAAGATCGAAATCACCTCATCCAAGGACAGGAGGAAGGGAGGAAAAGAAAAGGAGCTGGCGATGAGCCAAAGAAGTGGGTAAGGAGGAGGAGGTGACTGGGCTCGCTGAAAGGAAGGTAGGTGATCTGGCTTCAAGCACCCGAGTGCCCAAAATGTAGATGTGTCCAAGTCCAAAACTAACTGGGGGCAGCAGCACGTGACCCAACTCCACAGTCGGGTTTTACGCGTTGAGCTACAGTGGGTGGTAAGAGCTTAGAGTGGGGGAGGAGAGCTCTCTTCCAAAAATCTCCAATTGTGGCTGTCAGAAAAGAATATTTCCGAACCTCGCAATTCTTACTTCCATGGCCAAACCACCATGGAGGTCTAGGGCCTCTGTGCGCCAATGTTAGGACGCTTCTGGAATTTTCTTCGTCGCAATGTTTTTGCCATGGCAACCTCTGGAGTTCCTACAGAGCCGCTGCTCGTTGTGCTAGGCTCTACGGGCACAGGCAAGTCAGACGTAAGTATCTTCCCTGGCATATTGTGCATAATATCAACCAGATTGTTTGGCATGTTAATCCGAGACGCAAAGCTGACTTGGGACGTTTCTTTAACAGCTGGCCGTAGAGCTCGCGAGAAGATTCAAAGGGGAGATTATCAACTCGGACGCTATGCAACTCTACAATGGCTTGCCCATCATCACCAACAAAATCTCACATGCTGAGCAAAAAGGGATCCCACACCACTTGCTCGGCCATATTTCTCTAAAGGACCCTCCATGGGATGTAGAAGATTACAAGCGTGAAGCGGCCAAAGCTATCGCTGAGATTCGCGCCCGGGGTAACTTACCCATCCTTGTTGGTGGCACCCAGTACTACGTCGACCCTTTGCTCTTTACGGGTGTGATTCTAGATGAAGTCCGGCAGACGGCAGATTCAACTATAAAATTTCCTATTCTAGAACAGCCGACCCATGTGCTGCTGGAAGAGCTCAGGAAATGTGACCCAGTCATGGCAGAGCGGTGGCATCCCAACGATAGGCGCAAAATCTTACGCTCGCTGGAAATTTATTTGCACACCGGCAAACCGGCGTCGCAGTTCTATGCAGAGCAAAGAGCTCGTAAGGCTGCCGTAGCAGGGGGCGAGATGGCTGCAAGGCCTTGGGACAAGCTTCTTTTCTGGGTATATTCGGAGAAGGAGGTTTTGCGCGAACGATTGGATAGGCGAGTTGATAAGATGCAGCATGCAGGTCTCCTTGACGAAGTCCGCGAGTTGTATGCGCTTAAAAAACACGCTAGTGAACGAGGCGAAACACTCAACGCCACGAAGGGCATTTTCCAGTCGATTGGGTATAAACAATTCGAGCCGTATCTGGAGGCTATCGAGGCTGGGAAAGATGCGCAGGAAGTCGAAAGGCTAAATGCATCCGGGCTAGAGGACATGAAGGCAGCGACAAGACGATATGCAAATTACCAGACCAAATGGATTCGATTGAAGCAGATGCGTCGCCTTCAGGCTGAAGGACCAGAAGCAGTTCAGAGTCTTTATGTGCTGGATAGTACGAACATGTCTGAATTTCAGGAGCACGTGGTTCAGCCTGCAGTGCAGCTGACGGAAAAGTTTCTTGCCGGAGCACCTCGTCCTGCGGCGGCTGAGCTTTCAGAGTTGGCGAGAGAGGTGCTCACAAATGCTGTTGAGCCGCCGGTACCCGAGACGCCGATGAAGAAAACTTGCGAGTTGTGCCAGAAAGTCCTTGTGACAGAACAAGCATGGGAGAGACACATCAAGAGCGCGGGACACAGGAGGCTGTTGAGGAAAAAGCAAAAGTTGGCACTCGTCGCTGTGAACGAAGACTCAAAGATAAGGCAGATGTCAGATGATGACGAATCGAGTAAATCGGACAAGTCTAGAGCGTCCAGTCCTGATATGGTGTCTATATTCTCAAATTGATATTTTGTTTTTTTTTTACATGGGCCGAAATGGAACACAGGACGAGTTGAGGACACTCGAGTATACGGAACCACGCACTTCTGCTCGCAACGGAATGACCATCGAGCACAATACGTACGATCATTACTTCTCCTGATTGAACAGCATGTATGGTTTCTCACAGACCCTTCGTCCTAGGATTTGTACCGGATCGCACGCTACAGCTTTCCATGGACGGGATAAGTTATTAGGTACTAGACACATGCTCTGGGATTTCGGACATGGTATATAGATTCCAAGGACAATTTAGCGGATATCTGCACGAAAGCACTCCCACGAACGATACTACAAGACTTGATATGCAGGATTGGACTGATTAGACGAGAATCATCATGATCACGATATCATTTTTGGGATGTGTTGAATGTTGTGGAAGGAGCAATTGATATCAAGAGTCATAGCTGTATGGAGCTGGGGTATTTTAGACTTTTCATATCAGTGCGATTCTCCTAGCGTGGTCGCCAGAATAAGCGTATTAAAAGGGTTGGGCTGATTCCTGCTCTTCCCGAGCGCGTGGAAAAGCGGCTTGCGGCTTTTCGGGTCGTGGTTGGAATGTGGCTCTGCGGCGGGCTGCGGACATTAGCAGGATGACTCATTCATGATCCCATGAGGCAATGAGCAACTTTGCTGACGGCAGCATAGTGGCGCTCGTTTGATAAACGCCCGACCAGTGAAACACGTGAATTTTCTTCACGAATACATCGAGGACCTGGAACAAGGCTAGTTTCATGAAGCAGCCACACAGTCACTAATCTGCCCAAATGTGACTCAACCGGGTCATCTGGCTCAACGAGTCCAGATAATGGTCCATCGGGCAATATAGATCTCACATTTGTCACACTGCCTACAGGCAAGGCTAGGCGGGCGCTGTCGCTGTAACACAATTGAGGAGGACGATGGTGTTTCCGACCGATGTTGTAGGCAGGTAGAACTCGGAAGCATTGCCGACGTGATTTGATGACATCAAAAGGTACAACGAGCCGTGACGTTGGTTTCTGTTGGTTCCTTGACAAGTACTTCCCGCTCGCCTTGCAAGCTCTTTCCACTTGTTGCAGGCGGACCCCTTTGGGGAAGGACCCCCCGACATCTACATCTTTACTCTTTACATGAGGTCCTGCCTGCTTTGGGCAGGACCGACCGTGTAACCTGTCACCCGTGTGCCATTCCGAGATTCTCGGACTTGGTGCCATTGATTTTCCAGAGTCAGCAACGTCGAGTCAGACAAGACCACAAGCCGATTATTAAAGCCGTGTAAATCTGGGCTCATGGCATCCCCACAGGCATCAGCTTTTTGTTCCGTCCGTGCACGCGAGGGCTATAGCTCACTTGGCTCTAGCTCGCGGAACATTTTGCATACACATATAATAGGTACGTATCGTGGCGCACGTCGCCTCGTTTGCCAGACCGGGCAGCCAGCTCTTTCGTCTTTTGAGCATGACTCTTAATGCTGAGGCTTTGGTATCACAGGACAGAGTGGGCATTGCTTCACGTCTTACTTTTTCAGAACGCTGTGGTATGCCCTGACTCGGGGAGGTGCATCGTCGACAGTGTCGATTGTTGTTGTACGCTATGCGGCTGTAGTCCAGATAGCCCCGTCACTCGCCGCAACGTCCAACACCAGCGCCGCCCGCCTCGGATTTTAGCGCCAACATCGCATCTCTATTAATTTGCCGTCAGCGAGACTCAATCCCTTCAAGACTTCTCCAGTCATATCCCCACCATTGCTACCGCTCGATCCTGCTACCATCCTGGCACCGGCAAGTTCACGCAACAGCCGTTATCCTTAGCGAGAGACACTTTTGTCGACATGTCAGCATCCGTGTCGCCCGCAGCGCCGCACAGGCATGTTCGAATTCTGGCTTGTGTTCTTTGCCAACAACGCAAAATTAAGTGTGATCGCAACTCGCCCTGCTCTAATTGTATAAAGGTACGTCATCTCAACTCCTGGATTGTGGTGGTGAGTTGCGCGATCGAGCTTGACATCTCCATCCCCACCTTGATTTTGCTAGTGTGTACCGCTTTCTGGTGGCCTCAAACCACAACGAGGCAGATATGTGCAATAGAGCTCACGTCGCCGCACCTTAGGCAAATGTCACTTGTGTTCCAAGCAGACCGGCCCCTGCAAGGAGGCGACGACGCCCCAATCAAGATATCCAAGAACGCCTGGCACGATGTGAAGAGCTTCTCAAGCAGTACGCCGATGGTACGGCCCCCGGCCAGCAAGCAGCATCCCATCAGGCCTCAACGCCAACGATGAGCGATTCTTTACCTGCGGATGGTCCGGCATCTACTCTCACTAGCTCCGACACGACAGGCAACTTCAAGCTCGCTGGCCGAATGGTCAATGATGATGGCACTGTTCATTTCATGGACAGCTATATCTGGGCCACGGTCTACGAAGAGGTGAGCTGTGATTCAAACATTGGCATTGTAGATCCTGCAACCCAAGCGGGACTGGCTTCGCCTCTCTGACTTGACCTTTGCAAATTCGTGCAGCTGTGAGCTGTGCCGTCTTCGAGCGTTTTCCCTATATGCTAATCAATAATTGTAGTTACAAGCCATGAGGGAGATTGTTGAGAAAGAAGACCTAGAGGACTCGAGCATCTTAGGGTGTGAGGAGCTGACTCCAGAGAATAACTCCGATTTGCTATTCCCAGGGGATTCCACGACAGCTAATATTGAGGACCTTGTTCCAGATCCCATGCATGCCTTCAAGCTCTGGCAATTGTTTTTGGATCGTGTTAATCCCTTATTCAAGGTTGTTCACGTCCCTACGGTTCAGCCTATCGTGCTTGAGGGTGCCATTAACATGGCATCGCTTCCGCATCATCAGCAAGCACTAGTATTTTCCATTTACACCACAGCTTCATTGTCGCTCAGTGAGGCGGAAGCTGTTCAGCTCCTGGGTATGTCGAGGGGAGCGGCGATCCAGAAATTCTTGGCCGGTACTAAAGTAGCTTTGATACGATTCAATTTCTTGAAAAATTACAACATGACTGCTCTACAAGCACTATTTCACTTCACGGCAAGTATTGTCATTTCCGCGGGCTTCATCTTTCAAGCTCAACTATTAAAACAGCTTTCGGTGCCCGGGCTGACATTTTGGCAGCTCGCGCTTCAAGGTCGTTATGATCGGCACGCAGCTTGGGTTCTTACTGGCAATATGGTGCGTATTGCTCAGAAGATGGGTTATCATCATGATGGCGAATCCCTCGGTCTGGACATGTACGAGACCGAAATGCGCCGTAGGATATGGTGGCAGGTCATTATGCAAGACTGCAAGTATGCGATGCTTTCTGGGCTGACCCGATCGCTCCAACCACCTAACTGGGACACCAAGACGCCTTCCAACGCCAACGATGCGGACATCTTCCCAGGGTCGACAGAAAAGATGCAATCCCGGGATGGACCGACAGAAATGGCATTTGTCCTCATCCTCACCGAAATTTACAGGTGTAATATAATGTCGGACGAAAACATCCATGGGCCAGTATTCGAAGCTGCTCTTCTCGGCCATGATTTCAGTACAGACAAGGTGGCCTCCAAGTCTATAGTCCAGACGTTTCGTCAGCACTTTCAGAGGCTGGAGAACAGACTCATCGAACTGGAACACAAATACGTCGATGTCAATGCAGGTAACGTGCATAAAGCTGCCAAGGGCATTCGGAAGATTTTCATGGGAAAAATCGCCGACATGATGGTACCCATTTCCCAACAACCCGAGTACGGAACCGAGATATTCTGCCCCAAGGATAACATGTTCAAGATATTCATCATTGGAAGTGAACAAAGACTGGACCAGTACGACTTGATGGGCCAATGCGGCTTTCTCTGGTTCGTGAAGTCGTACTTTCAACTCGATGTCTTCGCTGTCATGACTGGTCAATTGTGTCAACGACCTGCCGGCAGTCTGGCTGATCGCACCTGGGCTATAGTGGAGCGATTCTACGGCTACCATGAAGAAATGTTCGACATGTCATCGAAGCAGTACTCTATACAGGCCCACCTCACGCTTAAAGCCTGGAGGGTTCGTGAGCGGTATTCCCTGCAGAACGGCCGACATTTGCAAACACCACAGTTTATCCAGCGTCTCCGAGAGCTTCTGCCACCAGCAGATTCTCGTTCATCTGGTCAATCCGCTGACGCAAGCCCGCCTACGTTTAGTCCCAGCGACACCCAGAAGCAAACCCCGGCCCTATTTCACGACGTATCGACCCCAAACATGGCCTATCATAACCTTATGCAGCAGCAACAACAACAGGCACAGTCTCTACAAGAAGCCGCACAGGCAGGAAGCGTCGATCCATTTTTGAGTGGCTTTTTCGACATGTCCGGGATGAACTGGGACATGCTAGATGACGTCATGAATCCACAGGAACAGCCGAATATGGCCATGTTGGCATATGACGAAAGTTTGGCTAGCAGCAACGGCGGCATAAGTAACAACAATGTCAATACGAGCAACGGTCAGTTCAATTAGGTATGGGGTAGTTTCATGGAGGAGGCATTCTATGCTGTTGAACAAGGAAAGACTTCGACAGCGGCATTGCCAATTGTCCGTTGGGTGCAAAGGCGTTCATTGTATCTTGTAAAGCGAATAGAAGGTGGTGGGTGAAGGATCATGTCTGTTTCTGTGGCAGACATGGAATTCTCTATACACGTATTTGTACCACAGCGATGGGGATCAAACTCTACTTGTGGCGGCGCAAGGGCAAAAGTCATGGACCTCATGGGGTCTATGCAAGGCACCGGGCAGATAATAATAAAGACCACTTCCTGAAGCAGATGCCTTTATTGCAGAAGAGGATGGCCAAAACTGCTCCAATCATCCCCGTGGAGTGGAATATCTTTACCTCGCGCTAAGAAGCCACCTCTACGGTCGACAACTCAAGGATCCATGGTCTCCGAAAACATGATCCATAAGCCGTGTTCATATGCCATAAAACGCAAAGAATGTCGATCTCAAAATGAAACGGCTTCGGGACCGAAAACCCGAAGCCGAGATTAACGACGGATCTGTTCCTCTCCGAAAGCTCATAGGACCGAAGGCCCTGCTACGTCGCTGTGCCATGCAGGATTAACAGCTTCGCAGCAAGCAATCGTGACTATCTGGAGAAGAAAGAAAAAGAATCAGAACCGAACGCGGTCCAGAAGGAGAGAGAGGGTGGGGCTAATAACGCCTGCTCAGCAGCACGTGATCTTGATTTTATAGAGCACGAACGAGCACGAGGGTCACGTGCGATGCAGTTGAGGAATTAGCCGGCCGCTGATTGGCGGTGCTGGACCGAGGAACCAAGTTTGCTCTTTTCCCGAGAACTTTACGTGGGTTGCTGCGTGATCTTGAACTTGGCGATTATTTCGGGTTCATCGTGACGGAACCAAGAACACTGACAATGATTGCTCAACGGTTTGGAATGGCTGCTTTGCGCGGAGGTACGTTGGACAGGGGTGCATGAGTGTCAAAAGACATGTAGCTGGCTGGCTGACTGACTGACTGACTGACTGATTGTGTTCATCAGGCGCCCGGCCAGGCATTTTCGCACAATTGCCCAAGGCAGCCATCGCAAGCGGCATCCAGACCCGGTACGCAGACGTCACAGATCAAAAAAGCCCCCGACGGGCCTCTTTCGCTAACGTGCCCGCAGTCCCGCCACGACGGCGAAAATCTCCCAGGAAGAAGGCCACCGGATCCTCGCGAACCAGCGCCTCCAGCGGCCCGTCTCGCCCCATCTCGGCATCTACAAGCTCGAGCAGACCTGGCTGGGCCACTCGGCCTGGACGCGCATCACGGGGTGCACGCTCTCGGGCGCCGCGTACGCCTACTTCACGGCGTACCTGGTCGCGCCCCTGCTGGGCTGGCACCTGGAGACGGCGTCGGTGGTGTCGGCCTTTGCCGGCCTGCCCTTTGCCGTGCAGGGCGGCGTCAAGTTCGCGCTCGGGTTCCCCTTTGCCTACCACTTTATCAACGGGCTGCGCCACCTGTCGTTCGACCTCGGCAAGGGCTTCTCCAAGGATTCTATCAAGAAGGGCGAGATGGTCCTTTGGACTTTGAGCATTCTGAGCGGTCTTTACCTGGCGTTTGGTCTGTGAGCATGTGTGCGAGGGGAGCGTGGTGAGGGCCGGCTGGATGGAGGGAACCTGCTGAGGAACGGGGTGCAGAGTATCACGCTAGTGTGTGAGGCGGCAGAGATGGATGTGAGACCTACGTTTGTAGAATTAGTAGCTTTGACTACGGGCTTCAACATTTTTTTTTTTTTACTCTGCCCATTACTTGGATTCCCCTTTGTCTCTCGACCTTGTTTCTATTTAGGTGATGTGGTGTGAGAAAATTGCCATGTGAGTCAAGTACCCGCTTGAATTACGCAAAAAAAAAAAGAAAGAAAAGAAAGAAAAGAAAAGAAAAAGAAAAGAAAAGAAAAAGAAAAGAAAAGAAAAAAAAAGAAAAGAATTCTTGACATCGCTTTCCCGCCATAAACGCCAATTCGCCAGAGCTAATCCCTAGTATGTTTTTTGTTGCCCAAACTTCATTCTGCCTCTTCGTCTTCTCTTCCAAGTACATGTCCACTGCCCGGCATCTAGTCGAGCAGACGGGCATCGAGGATCGTCCTGATAAGCGCGCGATTTCCAAGCGAGGCAATCTTTCGTCCTAAAATGGGACCAATGAAATCAATCAGCTCCGAGACTTCGCCTGCTGCCGAGCTACCGTTCACAGCATTTGCGGTATCTATTCCTGAGGTCGGTGCCAACGAAGTCACGGCCTGTACCAAGCCCTGAACAAGCATCTCGTATTCGATGCTCCCCTCTGACTTTTCCTTCAGCGGCTGTAAAATAGCCGCATCAAACGTCTTGAGGTTACGCAGGACCAGCACACGGATTGCCTCGAACCCGCCCGCTTCCAACAGGCCAAAGATGGCGCCGTACAGAACCGCAGGCGGCTTCGTGGGATCAAGAAAGTACTTGAGACAGGTTCGGGTGAGTTTCGGTCGAAGCAGGGTGTTCGAGGCAGAGTATTTGCGCGCAATTCTGCCCACCAGTGACGCGGCAAGTTGTCTCAGCTCATACTGATCCCTGATGGCATCCGTGCCGTCATCTGCACCAAGTTTGCGCGCCATGAGGCATGTCAGGGCCGGGGCGGACAAGGAACTGGCATAGGGATCAAGAAAAAGGCTGTTGTTTTCGATGAGCGCGTTCGTCAGCTCCATCATTTGCTTGAGAGTAAAAGTGTCGTAGAGGTGGTGCGTGACGCGGTCCATGATGAAGTTGATGAAGTAGGGCACCAGCTGGTGCAAGCCCGGGTCGTCGCGCACCGAGCCGAGCGCTGCCTGGCGCAGCCTGACGACCTCCTCGTCGGGGTTGTCGTCCAGGATGGCGGCCTGGATCTTGTCAAAGTAGAGAATGAGCTCCTTGCTGACAATGTGCTTGACGGACGGCTTGACGGCGACGTTGTCGTTGCCGGCGAGGGCGGCGAGGGCCGGGTTGGCGCCAGGGCCCTTGGGCAGGAGCTCCTGGGACCGCGATTCGGCCGTGGTGGGATTCTGCGGGATGGACGGCTGGACGCCTTCGATGGCGAGCCAGTGGGCGGTGAAGTTTATGTCGCGGGGTACCTTGGGGAGCGGCGCGTTGATGAGCTTCTCGAAGTCGACCTCTTCGTCTTCGATGTAGTAGAGGGGCTGTCCGGGGCCGAGACTTGCCTCGCCGTAGCGAAGGGGCCGGGTCGAGTCGTAGCCGTACAGGGGCTCGACGTCGAGAACCCTGAGGGCGAGGGAGACGTCGTTGACGGTGAGGGTGGTGCGGCGAGCGGCGCGCATGAGGCGCAGGGATTCGATGATGACCTGACCGATTCGGTATTCTACATCCTGCGTGAGGGCTTTCAGGGCCTCTTCGTTGAGGGAGTTTATGCCGACGGATTCGGCTACGTCCTTGACATTTTCCGAATTCCAGAGGAGCTTTGGCCTGGAAGGTTCGGCCGTCATGGTTGGAGAGGTTCGGGTGGCGGTAGTTGAGGAGATGAGGTTGACGGAAAACACAAGAGGTCAAGAGGTCAAGAGGTCAACAAGGTGGTTGCGCGGCTGCTTGCAGGTGTTGGTGGGGCTGGTGGATTCGATTCGACAGCGTTAGGGTTTGTGGCATATTTTATTTTATTTTATTTTATTTTATTTTTAGTTTCTTAATCTTTTGTATAGCTTTACTTGGCGATTGTAGACAAAGCTTCGCGCGCGCTTGGCTAGATCTGCGAGGTTTGGAGGATTCACTGGCTTGTTTGGTTTTTACGTACAAACTTATTGTGTTATGAGAGAAACGACAAATGTTATGGCCACCTGGTGAGCCGAGATGGTTGTGTGTGCGTGCGTCCACGACATGGGAGGTAGGTAGAGTCTACTTGGCAGAAACAATCAACGCAGTTCATGTAGGATAGGACGATTCGCTCGCTTTTTATATTCTGCAAAACGCCATTTCATCGTCACTGGTCAAATCTTCGACTGGACTTTATTTTTAACGGCCCACTTCTTGTACCACGCCTGTCCCTCCTCCTCCCTCTCCTCAGCAGTTGCATAAAGACGTCTGATTTTCTGCATCGCCCTCTCTGCCGCCTCGGGCGTAAGCTCCGGCAGCAAGTCTGCGTACATCTCCGTCTTGAGATGGCCGTACGAGGGGCTCTTCGTCTTGTCCAACAGCTTGCGATCGTGGATGAGCTTCAGCACATGGTCGAATGAGCTGGCGATGCCGTCCACCAAGCCAGCGCCAAGGGCTTCCTGGCCTGTGTACTTGTACGACTCGAGAACGGCTTTGCGGAACTCCAAGGTGGAGATTTGCGACCTGAGCAAAGCAGCGACGGGTCTGGGCAGCGGAGCACCGAAGTCAAGCTCGTTGACACAGATCCAACCCTTTGCGCGGGGGCCGAGGCGGTAGTCGTGGGCCATGGCGAGAAAGAAGCCGCCGGCGAAGGCGTGGCCTTGAATGAAAGCGACGGTGGGCATGGGGAAGCTTCATTGGGGGGGGGGGGCCAAAGGAGTGAAAGAGTAAAAGGGTCAGCAGGAGATTATGGAGGCACCCGGGCAAGAAGACTTTGGGACCGACTTACGTTAGGAAACGAGCAAAAGTCTTGTAGAGCAGCACCCAGAAACCCTCATCTTCACTCGCTAGGTCCAGATCGGCCCCGTTGGAGTAGAATTTGGGAACAGCACTGGCCGTGACGACAACACCGGGCTCAAAGCCCCCGAATTCGATGGCATCAAGCGCGGTGAGGAGAGCGTTGAGGAAGGCGATGGTCAAGCGGTTGTCGGGCGGCGAATTCCACGTCAGGACGTAGACGGCGGGATGCGGTTCTGTGCATTCGATGCTGCCACCGGCGTGCTGGCCGATGGGGGCAATGGGGATTGAGAAATGCGACTGTGACTGTGACTGTGGCATGACTGCCGGTTGCATTTGGCCGTGAACTGGGTTGTGCTTTGTGAAACTGAGAACAAACTTATTCCCGGACCGGGTGATGGGGGGGGGGGGGGGAGGGGACGACAGAAGGAGGCGTGCGAGTTTGCGTTTCCTTGATGCTTGGATAATTTTTTTTCATTTTTTTTTGTTATAGCCGGAGACGCGGTATTTATCATTGTAGACAAGTCCTCATCTCTGGTGTAGTAAATATGGTGTTTTATATATATATATATATATAACCTCGGCAGACGGATACAAGTTGAATAGCCATGTCCGGATATCCCTTACCCCGCGCAGCAATGATAATTGCAACAGCTCTCAAGTGCTCAACCTACCTTGGCTGCTCAGCCGTCCGTTACGGCTTCATGTCTGGTGTTGTTATTCTGAATCGTGGTCATCAGAGTAGACTCTTCCCATGCGTCCTCATGCCATCGCCTTGTCTGTTTGGCAAACAGGCCATTCATTGCTGCCTACCTAGCTCCTGCCAACCGTCCGTCCAACCAACTCACCAACTCACCAACCAATTGATAAACCTTGCATGCATCGGCACCGGTACGGCATGTGCTTATTCGAGAAGCCACAGCATGGCTTACCCGACTAAAAAAAAAAAAAAAAAAAATATCACCTAGGCTGGTCGAACGGATGCCTCAACGTCATGTCACCGAGACGGTTGGTTGGGCACGGCACACAATGCACGATGCACGATGCACGATGCACAGTCCAGTCATCCGCCTCCCAACACAACCCCCCTGTGTGCCGCCTTTTCAAATGCCCCGTGGCGTTGCCAACCGCTGGCTGCATTTTCTTCGTGCTGCGTCTATGACCGTCTTTCCACCAGTTTCTGAGAGCTTGCTTGCGCCCTGAGATACTCGAGACCCCCATCTTGTGATACCTCTGCTTCCATTATCAGGTCGACGTCACGGCTCATCGCTTGTGCGCCGCGAGCAGCCCTCTCCATCGAACTTCTACATCGACATCGACATCGACATCTCCGCCCTCGCCGCCCTCGTCGCCCTCGTCGAATATGGCCTTCCAAGGCGAGCGTCAGCCGCTTCTCGTTCCGCGTGAGGAGGACGAGTTCGACGACCAGGATGAGGAATACCACCAGGTCCCTCAGGACGATTTTCTAACGTCGGATCGAGTCTCCGTCATGGTCCTGCTTGCCCTCATCGTCTTCACCAAGACCATCGGTTCCTCGCTCTACAGCTCCGCCATGTTCCAGGTCGAGTATGCCATCAACTGCCATAACTTGCAACCGAATCAAACCCATATGTCGCCCTCGCGGTGCCACTCGCATCGAGCAGATGCTGAATTCTTCACCATCGAAACATGGAGGAACTATCTTGGCCTGCTGGCTGGGCTGCTGACTGCTGTGCCGTATGGTCTTGCTGCCGACAAGCTCAGTCGCAGAAATGTACTGGCTCTATGCATCGGCGGTATCTTGCTTTCTATGGCGGCAGAAATCATCATTTGTGAGCTCATTGCCCCGTACTCTTTTGCTGCATTAATTTTCTGCCCATATATGTCTCGCCTCAAGTCCGCCATTTTTGCCAACAAGTTGCCCAACGTCATCTCCCGCTAACTCTCACCGTTACTAGGCTTGTTTCCTAGTTTCTTTTCTCTCCGACTAGTTTGGCTTACCACCTTGCTTACATTAGTTGGTGGCGGACCGCTCGTCTTCTCTGCTCTGGTCAGTGCCATCGCAAGTGACGTGTCCAGCAACGCCAACAGGTGAGCAGATATTTTCACCGCACAATCACTCCCCTTCTTGACGCTGATCAAAAATAACAGAGTCATTGCCCTCCTCATCCTCGAGGCTCTGAACACCGTAGCACTTCAGATCAGCCTGCCAATCTCAACGAAGCTTACAATCAACAAGCCGTGGTTGGCCATTTACATTGGTCTGGCGACGACCTGCATCTCCACCATATTTATCCTGTTTCTCCCTACAACCCGAGATATTGCCAGCCTGGAGAGCTCAAGCGACCCCGATGATGGTGACAGAGTAACCTGGAAGAACTTCGTCTTCAGGCTGTACGCACATAGCAAGAGTGCCGCGAAAAGGGCGGCATCAGTAGCTCGTCTGGTAACGGTCCAAAACAAACGCCTCGGCTTCATCTTGCTAGGAGTTTTCTTTTTCTTCTTGTCAAGCTTCTCTCCTGCTCTTGCCATTTTTTACGTTCTCAAGAGACTGGCCTGGTCAATGCAGGATGTACGTAAAACACCCCATTCAACAAAGAAAGCTTCCTCCTCCTTACTGATGCAATAACGCAGGCCATTCTTGTCAACACAGTTAAACTGTGGAGCAGCCTCATCATCACAGCAGTCGTTCTTCCAACCACGTCGCAAATCCTCACGAGGTTACAGTATAATCATGTGGAGAAGGATCTGTGGCTTGCACGAGGCATCATCCTGCCCGTAGTAGCTGGCTTATGGATCACAGGGTTTGCCAACGGAAGAGCCATGGTCATTATAGGTACGGTGCTGCTGTCTTCCGACTCTGCATTCGCCCCCGTTGCGAGAAGTCTACTTGTGCTTTTCAACGGCGAGCAGCACACTGGAGTGCTTTTCAGTTTGGTCGGCGCTGTGCAGAACATTGCAGCGTTGGTAGGTTTGCCGATCCTGAAGTGGCTGTTTGAGACGGGATCCAACTGGGCAGCAGGATGGTTTGCGTTGCCCTTCATCATGCTGGCGGTTTTGACTGCCGTTGCCGGTGGGAGTGTGGCGAATTTCAGGGCTCTCGAGCCTGATGTGGAGGGACGTCGAGGAATCACAGAGGATAGTGCGTGAGGCGTGACTATTGAGCCTCTGCAGACCCATGATGATTTTTCCAAAGCAAAGCATAGGATGTAATGACGTTACGACGAGAAACGGTTTTTTTTTTGTTCTTTCCTTTCCCTTTTTTGCCTTTTTCGTTTAATTAAAAGGATCGGAGAATATGAGACGAAGAATATGTATGACTGTCACGACTAGTTTTTTTTTTTCTTTTTTTTTTTCTTGAATTTAACCTTGAGTATTGTTTTAACAACGATAGCCATGCAAAGAGCACCAGAAGCTAGCACTGACGTTGAAAATAGGGATGGCTCTCTATTCATCCACAAGGTGCATGCAATCTAGTATAGTTTGTCATGAAGGATGTACGCCGGTTAGCCGCTAGTCCTCAGGCGGCAAAATCTCAAGCCACGTATTCCCGCCATCCCGTCCTGCCATGGACATGGAACCCGTTGCCCAACGATCGTGGCTACATGCAGGTCTCGTCAGAGAGCCCAGACGTGTAAAATCAGAAGGAAGACACACAGGACAAGTGGGGCAAAAAGCGATGCGGCCATCGGGAGTCGAACCCGAGTCGGCTGAATGGAAATCAGCCATGCTAACCGTTACACCATGGCCGCTCATTGTTGGTGGAGTCAAGTCTAACATATGCTATACGCGGCATGATTTCTGGTTAGTTCATGTGGAGATTTATTTCTGCTTGAATTGACCAACTTTCTTATATGGGCGTTGGCCGTTTGAAGTACATGAAGGACACGGTAGAATTACATAGCCTCCGTTGAGAAAACTTGCGTTTATTGCTTTTCGGGAAGCCTTGTGGTTTCCTCAACCTATGGTTCGCTGAGCAGTATCCTGACGTCATGGCACGACCGGAGCTCAAGCTCGGGGTGGGGTCATGGACAAAGCTAAGCTCCAGCTTGGTAATGCTGCGTCAGGAGAAGGTCTCCCTTGGCTTGGTCAAGAGGGGCAAGATCCCGTGGCAGATCCAGAAGAAACTAATAGGAATGAGGAGTACGCCCTGATCTATTGTTAATCCGGTTGCTGTGGGAGGGAGTATAAAAGGGCCATCGCATAGCCCACGAAGTGTATACCGTAAGCATCGAGTCCATCTACGAAGGGACCAACAAATCCCCCCCCCATTGACAGAAATAATCATTCTTCCACTACTTCATATTCCATCGTTAAAGCCGCTTCTCATCTCCCGCAATGGCAAAAAAGGTCCTTGTCGTGCTCACGTCCGCTGACAAGATTGTCAAGCTCGATAAGCCCACGGGCTGGTTCTTGGTGAGACGCACAATTGCTCCGCAACGCTCAGCACAGAGCATAACGAGCCGGACTAACGTGGGCGAAAAAAAAAAAAAAAAAAGCCTGAGCTCGCTCATCCCTACGATGTCCTTGCGCCCAAGGCCGAAATCGTCGTTGCTTCGCCCAAGGGCGGCGTGGCGCCGCTCGACCCCAACTCGGTCGAGATGTTCAAGTCGGACGAGTCGTCGGCCAACTTCTTCAAGAACAACAAGCACGTCTGGGAGACGACGAAGCCGCTGAAGGAGTTTGTCGGCCGATGCGCCGAATTCGACGCCGTTTTTTACCCCGGCGGCCATGGCCCCATGTTCGACCTCGTCACCGACGCCGACTCCATCAAGCTCATCGAGGAGTTCTACGGCGCCGGCAAGCCCGTCGCGGCTGTGTGCCACGGGCCCATCGTCTTCCGGGACGTCAAGGTGGACGGTGCGCCGCTCGTCCGGGGCAAGAATGTCACGGGCTTCACGAACGTCGAGGAGGACCAGGTCCAGCTCAGTGCCGCCATGCCCTTCCTTCTGGAGGACGAGCTGCGGAAGGCTGGTGCCAGGTTCCAGGCTGCTGACCAGCCGTGGGGGGAGAAGGTGGTTGTGGACGGCCTGCTTATTTCTGGGCAGAACCCTGCTTCTTCCAGGGGCGTTGGCGAGGCCATTCTGAAGGCCATTGGCGCCTGATCTGGGGGGATGATGGCGCTGCTGCTCTGCGAATATCCGGTGAGGCTTGTAATGCGGTCGTGGACAGTGAGGAGATGGACGCCGTCAGACACTTGGGGTCATGATGCACGAGTGAAGCCTGGAAAGGCCCAAAATCGTATCCAATTCGTTTCGAAATCACCAGCTAGTCGCATATTTTGTGCATGACATGCAGTACGGTCCGACACGCACTCTCATGTATGGTCCGTCCAGGCTACCTGAAAAGCCCATCTCAGGACCTAGCAAGTACATGGTGTGTTTTCCTGTCCAGATAAATGATTACCCCAAGCTGATATTGCTCTCAACACCCCTGTCGATGACGCCGCTTTGACTCGTCACCAAGATCGTCAGTTACGCGACCCGTGCTTTTCGACTTCATTCCCTAGCAACCATCCACTGCCCTCGGACGACCACCCATGGCATCAGCATGTGATTTCCAATGAGATTTCCCGCTCAGCATTCCATCGGCGCCGTAGATGCCTACGATTCCCGGCTCGCAGGCTTTCGACTCGGCGCAGCTGTACGTGCTCTTGTCACGGGAACTTGGTGCATTCTCTCGCGGATACGGTCTAGATCTGTGCGCGACAGAACTGATTTGAACTGCTCCAGGTCCAACAGTCGGCAATCCCGAGAGATAAGGGCCGCATGCAGGAAGCGGTAGTAGATTGCCGGCAGGATAGTCAGAATACGTTGCTCGTGGTTAGCGTCAGCCTGGATGCTCACAACCACACGGGGGCAACGACGAAAATTGCGCGATAAGCCCGAATGTCCCAGATGCAGCTGGTGGCTCCTCGGCAACAGCCAAACCTACTCGGACGGAGATGACTTGATGGCTGTGTTGAAGAGCAGCTGTTATCGCGGACAGATTTTTGATCAGGACACATGCCATCGTTCTTTGAGCTTCACGCCCCTTTGAGTATATCGCCATCGGACACTGGCTTTTCAGAATGGATAAACCTTTGTTTGCTTGTTAGAACGGATGTTAGAAGCCGTAGAGCACCTGACCTGTTTCTAACTTCATTGGACGCCTACTTGACCACCCTTGCCATTACCAACGACGTCTCCGTCAAGAGAACTCGTAAATCTAGACTATAGGAGCTTATGCTGTTGATTTGCGTCCCGCAAGAAGAAGCCTTGAGCTAAAGCAATGATTCTTGCAGAGGCAAGCCACGCCCAAGGCCAAACTTGGTCGGAAATCCATCATCACTTCACACAAGAATGCTGACCTCGGAAAGGAGATGACCTCTGCAAGCATGGAAAGAGCCGAGCAGTCTGTTTCTACTGAGTAAGCATCGAAGCACAATTACCACGAAACCACCTCGTAGTCTGTGCCGGCTGATCTACCACGCTCTCAGTCATCTCCGGATGGGACATCACGCTTCGGCCTGCTGCCAATCATCATGTCACCAGCTTTGAACACATTGGGATGATCCTCTGCAGAGTCACCAACGCCGTTGACATCAGGTGAGCGAACGTCGGTGACTACGTCTCCCTCACGCCCTTGCGCTTTGCCGACTCCGAGTGATGAGGTTCGATGTCTGCACTCGGATCCTTTCATGCGCATCAATTGGATTGTGAGGCTACGCAGGCACGGTACTGTGCAGATCCAAAGGTACAGCCCGAATGGAGAGAACCGAGCTCACATGTGTGCAGTCCTCTTGACATTTCAAGAGATAATACCACTGATGAAGCGTCGGTCAAGGAACCGATTTCACCTTTCCACCACAAAATTAGGTCTGTCTGTCGTATATGAATATGCTCCTATCCATGCCTCCAACGGTACTGCCACCATGCCCATCATCTGATTCACCATAAGCCAGGAATCTTCTCAAGCGAGGGATGCGCCCTGAACAAGGCACCACTCGCCGAGAAGTTCGTGGCCATTTGTATTCGTCAGGCACGCTGGGAAATGAGGACTTTCCAAATTCTCAGAAATATAGTTAATGCGTGCCTTCAAACTCCCGTCCCAGCTACACCTTGCCATCTCATAGATAGCAAAACGCACAGTAGCACGGGACTCTTGATTACGACGAGACAAGGAAGAGTATCTCATAAGCTGGAGGTGTCTCAGTCATGCCGGAAGGGCTGTCAAAGAGCTTGGGGTGTAGATATGATCGGCTGTGCAATAAATACAATCTGCAGTTTTACAGATGGCGACCTGAAACATCATGACCGTGTCTTGATAATAGTCTCGCGCCTTCGTGCTTGGTTGCCATCTGCCAACGGATATCAGGCTTCGCAGCGCGTAGAGCAGACTGCTGCTCTGACTAATAGTTCTCCTGTAAGTTCATATAAATGTAAAAACGACTAGGAGGTTGGCAAAAATCTGTCGCGAATGATAACGTCCGGTTGTTGAAAAGATAAGAGGGCTGAAAAAAAAAAAAGAAATACCGACAATCCTTCGCACGGTCGGCCGCTACCGCAGCATTCAGTTTCACAGTGTCTCAGTAAATGATGGCGGGGGAGCATCGATCCCCTTCGTTGTCGACATGGTGTCGTCTACAAACATCGTGGATCTGGCGTCGCGATAGTCATGCTCCCACTAGGCAAACCTGAAGGGAATCAATCAGCTTGGGTGCTCTGCTTTACAGGGTAGCAGGAGTATAGCTTGCTCACTGTTCGCGAAAGGGTTTCTAGGTACGGCCGGCCTGCACGGCTACCACTTCTCCTCAGTCTCCAACGTCGACATCCGTAGCAGGAATTGCTTCAGCCTGAAGGGCAACTGGTGGAGAGACACGACTGACTCATCCCTGCGGCGTTGTGGGTAGTGAAAGTAGCATGGGGTAGTCTGTCTAGTCTGGTTGCATCCAAGCCTGGTTTTCTTGATCCCGCCGTCAATTCTGCTTGATGGAGTGTGTGCATATTGACATATAACAAACCTATGTACGGAGTGCCATGTCACACAGCAGGGTAGATCCAGCAAAGCAGGGATGTAAACGTAAAATGTAAGATGAGAATCGAAAATCGATACCCGAAAACACAGAAAAGCAAGTAAAACAAGATTTACTTTCCTAGTTCCCCAGTTCCCAGTTCCCGAACCGCCTCGGGACAAATATTCAATGTCCCCTCCCACGGTTGGTCTGATCTTGATCTTCCCAGTTCCACCCAAGAGGGATCGACATGGATACAGGTATCGGCGGTCGCATTCTTCCTTCATATAGACTGATGATGTCAGTCGGCGTGCTTACTGAACCCAACCATCCAACACACCGAACCAGCGTCGCTTCATGCACAGTCGCACCTCTTTCCACGCAGAGATAAGTCCTTTGGTCTTTCGCAAAGGTTGCGCAGACCGCAAAGGTCGAGTTCGGCTCGGTGCGAACCAGCCGTCTCTCCCCGCCTTGGATCCGTTAGACCGCCATGGCTTGGGTTGCAACGACTATCCAGCCCAGTCCAAGACAGCGAACAGCGGGACAGCAGCAAGATAGCAGACGGCGAAGAAATTTGTTATTTGTGTGTGATTTCAGCTATACATGGGAAACTCATGTCTCCAGAAAGAACTGGCTCGATCTCCCTCGGACGTGTGACAAGGGCCAGATCTCCGCAAGTACAAGCTGATGAAGCTTGACTGCGCGTCCCGCTTACTCTACTCTGTAGTCCTCCGACAGCTGTGTCCAGATCCTTTGATTCATGTCCATGTGAAATAAGCGTATCACACACTATGCGCATGTCGGTGTGCCAAGTTGCGATTGCTGAGGATGCAGAGGCACCGCGTTGTGTCGGCTTGCATGTGCCGCCCCTAGATGCCGGTCTGTCAGCACAGCACTAAAATGATGGAAAGAGGAAAAGGAAGAATTAAAACAAAAACTTTAATCTGAGTGAATTAAGAACTTTTTTTCTTTTGGCTCGGATGTCGGACATTCTGTCATAAGTCGGACATCAGCGCACATCATGACTTGTGCATTTCGCTTGTGCTGACCAATAAAGTTGTTATAGTGGGGAAGGGATGGGGTTTGGGTCCCCGCCCTGCCCTCTCCTATTGTCTCTTGCCAGACGAGACCAGCCTAGCCGGACTAGGAAGCGCTAGCCACCGCTGCCTGGATCTGGCAACACATCCTTGTCCAACATGCTCACCAGCTTACCCGTTGGGAACATGGCGTCCGTGGCCAGGAGCAAAGCACCCTTTCCAATCCAATACTGATATCGGTTGATATACAGAGCACTGCGTACAGACCGTAGTTGCATGCCCACACAGCACAAGGCGTCAATCGAGCCGGTGACATGTCGACTCACACCGCATACGCCTATCTCGACATCCATCAGAGGCGAACGCCATTCAACGAGCTGGAAGAGACGCTGCATAGGCGAACAAAATCGATAGACCGGCTGCTGTACTCAGCACGTCACTCTGTATGTCGACGGCTATGTTTTCTGAATAACTTTGCGGAGCAGGTGGCAGGGCTCAAGTCAATCCAGAGTTTGGCATCCGGCCCGACTGTCTCGTCGAATGCCACGACGGCACCTTGTCGAGCATTCAGGTACCTAAGCACCTGTTGGCGAGTGGATGCGGTCTCTGCCAAGCGTCAAGCCCAGTTTCTCGACCTCCCTACGGAGTAGTCAACCCTTGTTCGCTGCCGGTTGGGGTGAGCTTGCATATGCGTCTTCATCACAGATGGGAGTTTCTGCGCGATGCTGCACGCAGGTGTACTCTGTATGCCTCCATGTGACCCGGATGGAGTAGGTGCGTCAGACGTGGTTTGTTTATCATGATCAATAACGAAAGCTCTACTGTTGTCAGGCACGATAAGGAATGGAATAAGAGGAGGAGAAGGGAGACGACACAATTGTCCGACGTTGAAGCTGGTGGAGAAGAAAAGGTCATATCGGTGTCGGTCCGCGCGGCTTCCTATCGGTCAAACGATTACCGCTCGCACACGCCATATTTCCACGCCAAAACTCTCAGCATGAAGATCGAGTAGCTGAGCTGAGCTGAGCTGAGCTCCTAAAGTGCTTTCGATAACGACCATTACATTCAAGGAAATGTCGTGGATGCACGAGTTTACCTAGACTCAGCCATCGGGCGCGCCAGTGTGAGGGAGGGTAATTAATTATTCAGCCGGTTGAACCGCGCAACAACCGCACAACCGCAACAACCGCAACAACCCCAGATATTTATGGCTAGCCGATAAGTAAACCTGGTTGTGTTCAATCTTGGAGGGTAACGTTACCGGTAATGCTTCTTCTTCGCTCCACCCCATGTACGGAAGTAGATTATGCCGTGGCATATACAGTTCGTCACTTGAGCGTCAAGCCATGTTTTCTTGTTCGAGGTCTAACCTGGCACCTTGACCTGTTGTTGTCCTGATGCTTGCTCGTTCCTACCCTGCCATGACTAAACCTGGTTTGGCAATTCCATCACGATTGTCGACAGGTCTGCAGACCAATTGGCGCACGGCAAAGCCACACCGTCGACAGATTAGCCGGGTCATTGCGCCTCTCTTTATACCGGTAGGGATCGTCGCGGCTGTCCCGATTAATCTGTCAATAGTCTGTACTTTGCAAAGCATCCCTTCTGTCATCCATCATGATCTGCCTTGTCGAAATCCGATTGAATCCATGCCCATGCTCTGCCCATGCCCTGCCCATGCCCTGCCCATGCCCATGCCCACAATATCCATTTACCCACCTATTATTTGTCATTGTCGGATCGTTGAGCGCCTAGTATCACTTTTCTCGTCCCCCGCGGTAGCTGGGAAGCAAGCAAGAAGGGGAAAATGGATAAGGTTGCCGGCAGATTAATCGGATCGTCGAGAATATCAACGAGTGGATGGTATCAACGCAACGAAGGCGGCAACATGTAATTAGATGGTATACAGGATTCCGGAGCTTCTCAAATCCCTGGCTTGCAATGTGTAATGTCACTAAAAAAAAAAATCAGACCTCAATCGCTTGTCGTGCGTTGTGGCCCTCCGACAACCGAAGCAGTCAGTTCGAGGGTGGCTCGTGACGACCCGGTTACATCATTGACCGCGATCGAGCTAACCGCGAAGACGATTATAGAGATTACTTCCCAGTTAACAATCCCATTTCAGGCTGCCGGTAGCGCCGTCGCCAGCATGTCCATTGATTGTCCGTTGCGGCCATGGTTTTTGCCAAGCCAAAGGCTGTCCTCTCGATGTCCAGCGACCCGGTGTCCACGTTGCATCACTTTTGAGTTCCCCAGCTGGACAGAGGATTAACAATGATAATAATAATAATAATAATAATAATAATAATAATAATAATAGACGAGGCAGCAGAGCGGGCGCAGCAGTGAACAGTGAGTGAGCGGCTGGCTGGTGAAGAACCATGCCACGGAATCCTGGGCCCCCTTGAAGAAGCCGACGACGGATGGACGGACGCAGAGCCAGATGCAGAGCCAGATGCAGAGTGACAGAAGCGGGCATCTGCAGCCCTGGCCAGGTTTTGGCCCTGCCACGTCTGGAAAGAGCACCCTGGTGCCTCTGGTCCCCCTGGAGATGGAGATTCCAGGGCGTGTCCTCTTCACTCGGCTCGCCTGTTGGCCAGTCCGAGGCCAGTCCGCCCAGTCCGCCCAGTCCGCCCAGTCCGCCCAGCCCGCATGCACCCCTCCCCACACTGACTGGCTGGGTACAAAGTATCGATTCGGTCGATTCAGGATTCAGGCCGCCCGGACAGAAGCATTTCATGCCATCAAGGTTAATGTGCATGTAGTCCGTACCATCCATCCAGCCAGCCATCCAGCCTGGCCTGGTAATCCGCAACCACCGGCCGGTATTTTCCTTGCCCACCACACCGCACCAACGTCCTCGCCTTTTTTATCTTTTCATTCCTCCCTTCCCCCGGCAACAACCTCACGTTCAAGTTGCGAATCTGCTCCCGCGACCAGCTGCTCCGCCCCCTCGCTCGCTGCACTGAGTCTTGAAGCGCCTTTCGCCATCAAGTCTCCTTCTCGACACCGAACAAACGCTCCAATCCCTCCTTCGCCGTGCGCCTGTGATGCGAGCCGGGCACAAAATACTATTTACTGTACGCGATTTCAGATTGACCGGAATCCAGTCCCCCTTTTCTCTCGCCGCTCCGATTGTCGACAATTTAAAACCAGCTTGACTCAATCTGGACTCCAGAAGAACACAAAGCGTCAAACCTGGGTAGCTGCTGCTTCAAAGCCGCCGCTTACTCGAGCCTAAAGCCAACAGGCCAAGCCCGAGAAGAGTCTTAGACTCCTTTGCCTTCGAAATAGCAGCGCGTTGGCAACAGGCCCAAGCAAGAGTAGAGCCGGCTTCCAGCAAACATAATGTTAGAGTCGCATGCAATATCTAGTCCAATAGGCCAGGCGCATGTCTATGGCCACTCGCGGTCTCGAACTACGTCCTCTAATACGTTTCCAGTTCAACAGCAGCAACAGCAACATCAGCATCACCACCACCACCAATCCTCCCAACCACACCACCCGCATTCACAAATGCTACCACAACATAACCAGAACCATCATCAGCAGACGGGCTTTCAGTATAACCAAGCTGTGCCCTCACACATGAACAATGCTCGGCGCTCAACCTCCGTCAATACCGTCAACACGACCTCGAGTATGCACCTCCCTATGGCGTACCGTACCTCGTCTTCGACAGATCTCCGCCGTTCCATCTCCAGTCGCTCAGGAGGAACCATCTCCCAGCCGACTGGCTATGTTGCCCTCCTTCGCCGGCAAAAGGCTACCGTTTGGTGCGACCGTGCTCAATATGAGGACCCACGTGTGACCGCTCAGCAAAGAGCGGCCAAGATGCGAGCGAATCTTGAGGTTGTGGGAGGAGGCCGTGGTGCTGTTGCTGGTAGTCGTAGCAACACTGGTATTAGCGCTACAGGCAAGGTTGCCGCCAAGATTCGACATCATGGCAAGACTCCTGCTGTAGGGTACGCTCATGGAGATACCAATCATGTGGGCGTGGGCGGTGTGCCTTTGCGTCTCAGTGCCACCGAGGTAGAAGGAGAAAGCAGTGACGACGAGGACACCCAGACACTGTCTCGCGGACATCATCGACGCACAGGGAGCAGCGGCCGAAGTAGCATCGGAAGCGGCAGACGGGCTGCACAATATCGCGCTTCTGCTGGCTCCGTTGCTTCAGGTGCACAGCAACGTCGCAGCCCAGGCGACACGCCGGAGCGAACACGAAGTCTAGCTGAGCATCCAGAGCATCCAGAGGAGCCAGAGGAGCCAATGAAACCTCTTGATGACTCTGCTTCGGGCCGGACCCAAAGCTCAAGAAGTGCTAGCAGCGGCGAACGAGCTGACAATCTTGGAGAGCTTGGCAACATCCATAAGCTGGCGGTTAACTCCCAGAAGCATTCGGTTGTAACAAGAGAGAAAAGCGTTAAGAACGCAGAAGAGCTCAAGCGGAGAGGCAGTGTTGACGAAAGGACCGCAACTCTAACCTCCGGCCGCCTCTACATTGCCAACCCTGATTAAAGAGATCGCGATACATTGGAATTGATGTTGCTCATGCGGGCCATGGACGATTGAATTTTTCATGTTGCCCCTTTTCTTTCGCTAGCTTGACGACTGTTTTCCCTACCTTTGTCTTATACACATTATTGTCGACAGACGCTCGCTTTTTTTTTTTTTTTTTTTTTTTTTTGTTTGTTTCTGATTCCGAGGGCATAGTCTCTGTTGTCATTTGTCATTTGTCATTTGATTATACCAGTCCCCAGGGTGCGTTGGGTGGAGTTTGCGACAGGATGAGGATTCAATCGCTACTATTTCACATATTCCGTTTTGCTGATACCAACAGTTCTATGTTTTGGTATTTTTTTTGGTCTAATCACTATCGCTAATGTTGCGACAAGATGTTCCTCCTGAGCGGCGGAAAAGGGTAGTTCTACGGCCAGAGTTTCGGTTCACATATAGCGAGACAAAAAGCGTGTACTTAAAGACACTGGCACCCAGGTTGCGGGCTGCCGTAAGGAAGTACAAATCACCATGATGTAAAACAAGACCAGGTGGCGAGCCACTTTAGGCATATTCGAAGTTGACTCTACCAAGGGCAGATCGCACATCGGCGCTCATCAAGAAGAGTCTAGCTTGCTCGTCCTTCATTGACCAGAAATGGTGATACAAACATTTGTCTGCATCATGACCTCCGGGTGTCGCACCGTCACGTTGATCCTTCAGCTTCATTAGTCTCATTGTAGACCTCGATTCAGCCCCATTGCGATCCATTGCGTCGCAAAGCAGGTGTGCCATGAATGTAGTAAACCTGCCAAGCTCTACCTTTCCACCATTTATGCCATATGCGCATTGCATACTTCTTCCTCATTCGCTTTATGATGGCGTTCCGCAAGAGGGCGAAGATTTTTGGACGTTTTTACGCTAGCAACGGGGCAGCAGTTGCATGATGTCAGTTGGCGGCGCACCGACTCTCCGTGGCGTTTGCCGGGCCCCTGCATGTTACCGAACAGGGCCTAGCGCGGCGCATCAGACTGTGGCTAATGGCTAATGGACGCTTATTCTGTTTCCTCTATCGGAGTCGCGCTGCACCAGCCACAGTCAGTGGTCCGATATTCATCCGCAAGGTGGTCGACGCCGGAACGCTACAATTGGTCAATGAAGTCACCTTTTAACGCGTCTCAAGCGCAGACGGCAGGCGCCAACTTCACGCGCCGTGTTCGAAGCCGACCTAGCAGCACCTCCTTGACAATTCCCTCACAGCATTCGAACTACGTGTTGCTGCAGACGTCGCCTTGCCTCGGAAGCTTCTAATTGATCCAACGCAATTCACTTGGTCTCACATGAGGTTACAGCGTGAGACAGATGCAGATAATCATGCGTCTTGACATGTAGTTGCAACTGTCACAGAAATTGCTACTCACGTCTCACTCGCCGCAGGATCACAAGGCTTAGAAGAGGGCTACGGCTGATCAACAAAAAAAAAAAGTAAAGACATTCACGATGCCTCTTTACGAGATTTCACCGAATTTGCAGGAGATGGATTCAGCAGGACATAAAAGAAGTCATGATGAGTACGCGGATGATTTGTTGGAGGTTGCCAATGGTGCTGATGCCAAGGCCCCCAATGCCGCTTCCGTACGGCCAACTGGTGACAGTTGTAAGCACATCTTACACATAATCCGATGTGGATGTCACACGGAACTAATATTCTTTCTTTCTTTCTTTCCTTTTTGGTTTCCATAGTGCTACCTCCTCGAACCCAAACCGAAATTCAATCGGCGCCCAAGAGACTCGATTCACCAGCTCTCACCGAAGCAGGCAGCAGCACGCCTGCACACAACTCACCCTCTCTCCTAACGCCGACCGAAGCCAAATCGAACAAGCCATCAGAAAGTAGCCGAAGTCCCATAAATATGTCACCAATATCTACCCACCATGCCAACAAGAACCCCAGTACAAAGCGCAAGCGGCTGACGGCTGAAGAAAAGGAGACCAAAGAGAAAGAATTAGCAGAAAAGAAGAGAGAGCGGGAGGAACAAGCTGCCAAAAAAGCCGCTGAAAAGGCAAAGCAAGAAGAGGAAAAAGTTGCTCGGGCTAAGGAGCGAGAGGAGAAGCGCAAGCAAAAAGAAGAGGAAGACCGACTAAAGGTCGAGCAGCGAGACGAGAAGAGACGGAGGAAGGAGGAAGAACAGCGGCGCATCCTTGAGGAAAAAGAGAAGAAAGCCAGGAGCCAGCAAAAACTGAACGCGTTTTTTAAAGTGCCCAGCAGCCCCAAAAAGATGGATCGCGATTGTGGCTCTGCTTCCGTGAGTCCTGCCAAAGCCGAATGCGTTGCCGCAACTTCAAAGACTACGGAGACCGAGTACGACAAGCTTTTCAAGCCGTTTTTTATTCGGGCAAATACTCGTCTGGCCCTTTGCGTTACGCAGATGAACCAAGAAACCAAAGATGCCAAGTCGCGGGTGCTTGACGAGTTCATCACGAAACAGCAAGACACACAAGGACCACAGCAAAGCCAGAATTTTGATGTAGTAGAGCATTTATGTCTTCCATTCAAACCCGCCAGGCGCGGCAAAAGCCACCATCCTGTCAAGCATATCATGGAAACGACTTTTAAAGAAGCAGAGAAGTTGCGCTGTGCTGGCAGCGCAGCAAGTCAGATATATGATGAAGCACGGAAGAAACTTGCCAGCATACCGCAAAAAGTGATTGCATTTTCTCAGGATGTCCGCCCCCCTTACTACGGCACTATCACGCTGAAGCCCTTTGCTTTGGGGCGTGACACCATGTCTAAGCTTGCTCGCAGGCCGATGGGTCGGCGCCTTCCGCTTGATTACGACTACGACTCGGAAGCCGAGTGGCAAGAAGAGGAGGGAGAAGATGTTGACATGGACGATGACGAAGAGGATATGGATGACGAGGATGACATGGACGGATTTCTGGACGACACAGAAGACACTTGTTTGTCCAGGCGTGCCTTCAGCACGACAATGGAGCCAGAAAGCACGGGCATCTGTTTCGAAAATCATGACGGCCAAGGACCCAAACGCAGTGTATATGAGCACAAGCTGGAGTTTATGCATGGTAAGAGCGCGTGATTTGCAGATGATAGAATGGGACATGCTGAAGCTAACACAGACTCTCAGAAGGACTGGAGCACAGCTGGGGCATTGATCCATTTTCTACGCAGTATTGGGAAACGGAAACGAAAGCGAGGGCAGGCAAATCAAACACGGCGACAACATTGACAACGTCGAATACCACCGAGATGCCCCCTCCGCCAGCCCGGGCCAATGCTTTTGCAGCCCTGAAGGGCGCGCCATCCAGCACGGTTTCGGCCTCGGCTGCTGGCAAGCTGGTCAAGGCAGAGCTGATGAATGATGTGAAGCAGGCCATTCTCGATAACAAGGCCCTCTCCAAGGCCGGCATCATCGACATCGTCTTCCATCAGTTCCGGGATAACGTTTCTCGCGCTGAAGTAAAGAACACGCTGGAGCATGTTGCGGAGAAGAAGGGCACCGGACGTTGCAAGGAATGGGATCTCAAGCCAGGG
>JFZS01000306.1:0-29856 GCA_000709145.1 Balansia obtecta B249 | reverse complement strand
TCCGAGGCAGGCATACCTACATGATCACCGCTCCCAAGTCAGGATAGTCCCCCTGCGTGCAACAACGGCACACTTGGCAAATGCAAATGCCGGTTGTTCTCGCCAAGCGGCCTACTTGCGTGGAGAATTGCCTTCCTGTATTTCCTGGCCTGGGGCAACGGGGGAGCGCACATGTGCCTGGGCACGGACAGTGAATGATGTGCGTTGATTTCAGTCAGGGTGGCTCCATGTGAGACATGTGCTGGGCGGGCATGACTGATACGAGCACGACTTGTACGTCAACGATCAATTATAGAGCTTGTTCGGTGCGAAGCACCGTCCGGCTGCAGACTGGCTTGAGCTGTCTTGCAGCGCATATACGTACATGTTTCTGTTCGAATCCCCTTTCCTGTGTTTCTCATGCAGCCACGTTCCGGGCACGGCCGGGCGGTATCACGCTGGCAGCATGGTTGAGATCCAATCCATCTCCATCAAGGGATGGAGCCTGGCTTCCTACGGATAACTGCCTCCCTACGGAGCATCATGGAGTGCTGATAGCGTAGCCCGCGAAAGGACGACCCTCGTTTGCTATTCACTCATGCGCGAGTGCTTTGTCCGCCTGGTGCACCGAGTCAGCCAGAGTGCAACACGTTGAAATGGACCACGAGGACCGGAAAAGGCGGCAGATCAGGGTAACTATGACTAAAAAATGGAAAAATCATGCACGGAGTTCTTGTCAAGTACAACCAAAGGGTTCGTCTCATCATTTGGAGCTGTGTACTTTAAAAAGTAGCATAACATGCAACGCTTCTCAAAACTTACCAATGTGTAAATAATGCCTCGGCCCACCATCGCTTGAGCAGAGCTTGTAATCATGACGCGCCAGCAGAATCATGATTGGCTCGGCACTTCTCTCTGTAGTACTGGGCTTTCCCAGGCCCTTGGACTTCCATGTTCATGGCCTCCCAAGATTGCTCGAGCCGGCAATCTCACCAATTGTACCGCGCACATAGTCGACCAAAGCCTTCACCATGCCCTGGGGCTTCCCCTTTCCGTCCGTGCCACGGACCGGTTCGGTCCCCATCGTAGGCAGCACATTGTCGCCGGCAGACAGGCTGACGAACAGCGCGAATGGAACGAGCCACACGCACAGGCCAAAGTAGGAAGCAATCATGGAAAAGCTCGGAACGTCGACCTGGTCGTAGTATGACGATTGCTGGTACGCAAGCGCCTGGGCGTCGGAGAAGTGCCGGAACCACACGTAGTGGTTAACTAGGACGAGGGCTAGCTCCGCTCATCAGCAATTTTGGTATCAAAAGCACAGAGCGGGCAAGGGTGTTTCTGCCGGGCGCCGAGAGAAACTCACTGCATGATAATAGAAACAGGGGATCAGAGAGCTTCACGAATGGGAATCTGCGCATGTTCGCAAGGTACACGGCATGAGAGAAAACGCCCAACAGGGTCGCACGGAAAGGGAGGCCGTCCACCAGCCACAGAATGACCTGCAATGCGATGATGGTATATATGAGACGGGTGAGCAGGCGCTTCGCGAATACAGTGTGCTCCTCCACGAGCTCAGAGAGGTAGTATAGCCCCGAGGCAATGGACAAGGTAAGAAAGCAGAAGCCGACGATGGCTCCCGCATAGCCGACCAAGGGAAGAATCCACATGCTTGACCTAGTTTCGCCGAATGACTACCAGATTGAGGCCCCTTCAACAGAGTGAACCAAGCAGAACGGGCAGGGAACAAGTGAAATGATGGCCAGTTCGAGAAATAGGCATGAGAGGTTAAGACTCATTGCGTGTGATGGAGGGAAAGAACAGCTCGCAAAGGACAGGACAGGACACAACACACATCAGGTGCCCACATGCCCACGTGGCCAATCGATCGTTCCCGGCTTGCCCCACCACGCAAGCATATCGATATCGATATGAATCGCGCCAAAGGAAAAAAAAAAAAAAAAAAAAAAAAGGTGGTTGTTGCAGTTCGAAAATCAGCATCGCCTCAATTCAGCCCTCTCCAGGCCGAAACCACAAACAAGGCCGTCCGAATAAGCCCAGTCTCTTTTCACGACTGATTCCGCCTAGCTCGCCTAGCTCGCCTAGCTCGCCTAGCCCCCCCAGCTCCCCCAGCATGTCTCGTCCCGAGGATACCCTGTACGCAGCTCCCACCTTCATCCCACCGGCTTCCACCTCGAGACTAACAGCACACACGACCATCTGCGCAGCGCTGCCGACGTGCACTACGATGACGCCGAAGCCCGCAAATACACCACGAGCTCCCGCATCCAAAACATCCAAGCCTCCATGACCCGCCGCGCCCTCGAGCTCCTCGACCTCCAATCGCCGTCTCTAATCCTCGACATCGGCTGCGGCAGCGGCCTCTCCGGCGAGATCCTCTCCGCCGTGGACCCCCAGGACGGCGGGCCGCACGCCTGGATCGGCATGGACGTGTCCCCCTCCATGCTCGACGTCGCCCTGCAGCGCGACGTGGAGGGGGACCTGCTCCTCGCCGACATAGGACAAGGCGTGCCCTTCCGGGCCGGCAGCTTCGACGCAGCAATCAGCATCTCTGCCATCCAGTGGCTCTGCAGCGCGGAAACCAGCGACACCTCCCCCGCGGGGCGCCTGAGCCGCTTCTTCAACGGCTTGTACGCTTCGCTGAAGCGAGGCGGCCGTGCCGTGTGCCAGTTCTACCCCAAGAACGACCTCCAGCGCAACATGATCACCCAGGCCGCCGTCAAGGCCGGCTTCGGCGCCGGCCTCCTCGAAGACGACCCCGGCACCAAAAACGTCAAGCTGTATCTTGTCCTGACGGTGGGCAACACTGCTGTGTCTGGCGCCTCGTCGGATATCACGGGCGTGGTGGCCGGCATGGACGATGTTGATATCCTGGATGCGCGCAAGAAGCTCAAGGTGAACAATGGGCCCTTGAAGAAGGGCACCAAAGCGTGGATTATCAAGAAGAAGGAGCAACAGGAGAGAAAGGGTAAAGTGGTCAAGGCGACGTCCAAATACACGGGCAGGAAGCGACGTGTTGCTTTTTAGCCCATAGCAATTGTGCGTATCCGTTTTTTGTCTCTTCTTGCTTTATATTGATTTTATAGGCATTGCGTGGCGTTTGATCAATGGGATACGGAAATTTCGTTTTCGGCTCGGTGACTCGGTGATGATGAACTTTTCACTAGGGTATCAGAATATTTAAAATAGATACCCTCGCAATTTACCGCCTCAAGCCATGAGTCAACGTCTAGGCTACACATGATTCAAAAAACTTCTCTACAACGCCACGATACTACGGCCCTCTACTGATGACACGTCTCCCTTGTGCGTCCCTGCCCTCCCTATTCAGCCTACTCGGGCTTCATGGTAGGGAAGGCCAGAACCTCCCGAATGCTGTAGTTATCTGTCAAAAACATCATCATACGGTCAATTCCCATGCCCCAACCACCAGTAGGAGGCAGAGCATGCTCGAGAGCCTGGCAAAACGTCTCATCAGCCACCTGTGCTTCGTCGTCACCCTGGGACTTCTGCGCAGCCTGCTCCTCGAATCTAAGCCTCTGTTCGGTGGCCACGTTCAACTCGGTGTAACTGTCCCGAGCGTTAGTGAAATGCACTCTCAATCAGTCCTTTACTTGCAATGAAAGACTCACGCATTGGCAATTTCCTTGGTGCATACGAAAACCTCGAATCTTTCACACAAGCCTGGGGTGGTGCGGGAGTCCTTGGCCAGAGGAGACATCATCTTGGGGTGGCCAATAATAAAGGTAGGGTTGGTCTGCACAATACATTAGCTATGCCACATCCATCATGCGTCACCTGATCATCAGGATCACATACGCATTGAGACTCGAGGAATTCCCCGACGAGAGCATCCAGCATGCGGGCGTTCGTGAGAGGGGGGCTGCACTCTACACCAGTCTTGGCAAGGACCTTCTTGAAGAATTGGTTGGCCTCCGTGGTGTGCAGAGTGTCAGCGGCAGGGAACTTTTCTCCAACAGCCTCCTCCAAGGCGGGTATCATTTCAATCTTGCGCCAAGGAGATTCCCAGTTAATGTTGATTTCTTCGCCCTTGATGGTATGATATACAGTCTTGTATGAGCCGTGAACATGCTTGACTAAGCCACTGACGAGCTCCTCAGTCATTTGCATGAGGTCGTACACGTCGGCATATGCCATATAGAACTCCAGAGTGGTGAATTCTAGTACTAAGAGTTAGACGCCTTTTTGTTTACGGCCAGTACAAGTCTCAATGGGGACACACCTGGATTGTGAGTGAGATCCATGCCCTCGTTGCGGAATTGTCGTCCCATTTCATATACTCGGTTCAAGCCACCCACAACAAGCATCTTCAAATATAATTCAGGGGCTATACGCAAGTACATATCCATGTTCAGTTCATTGTGATGGGTGATGAAGGGCTTGGCAGTAGCACCGCCAGCAATAGGATTAAGCATGGGAGTCTGCACTGAGATGAAGTCACGATCGTCGAACCAACGACGGATGTAGGAGTCGACCTTTGCGCGCGTGACGAAAATTTGTCTTGACTTCTCATTCATCATGAGATCGAGATACCGCTGGCGGAATCGAGTTTCGGGGTTCTTGAAGCCATAGTGATCGTCGGGGATCTAATGTCCTCGTCAGAAGATCTGTACCGCAAAGGGCTTCTGACAATTGCAAAAACTTTACCTGATGTAGGCAGGGTGCCAGGAGAGTGACTTCGACAGCAGCAATGGACAGCTCACCAGAAAAGTCACCGGTACCCTGCTTGTTCTTGGGGTTGGTGCGCGTGGGGAAACCGCGAATTCCTGTTACAACGTTCAACAAAGTCTGAATAGACGTCAGGACACCGGCCAGGACCTACCGATGATATCACCTCTTCGAAGGTTTACATGCTGTTCGTC
This sequence comes from Balansia obtecta B249, assembly GCA_000709145.1. Classification (NCBI taxonomy): domain Eukaryota; kingdom Fungi; phylum Ascomycota; class Sordariomycetes; order Hypocreales; family Clavicipitaceae; genus Balansia; species Balansia obtecta. The sequence continues at coordinate 24,973 of JFZS01000306.1, read as the reverse complement.
AAAACTAGGAGCCTTATCATCCAAATTGTCGGCTTGTGCAAGAACTTGCAGCCTCACGCCCTAAAAAAAAGTTGTAAGTAAACGAATAGCTGACGAAAAAAAAAAAAAAAAACACGAAAAGAGCGGTGCGGTCATACGTCAGATCGAATATCGTAGAAGAAGAGCTTAGAGCCAGCAGACCGACGAACGTAGACTCTTCCAGCCAGCTGGATCATCTTGGACTTTTCAGATTCGCCATTCTTCAAGTGCTTGAATTCCTGTTCAAAATTGCGAATATCGTAGGTAACGTGGTACTACAAGCCAGTCAGACTTTGCACGTCCTCGAATCGCCTCAGACCGGTGACCCAATACCTTGTGAGGGTAAGCCTTGCCCTGTGCATGAAGCTCATTGACGGTCCGCGACCGGATTTCGAAATACTAAGCAGGAAGGGCGAATAGGTCAGATCATTCAACCCTTGTCGAAGCTAGAAATTCGACATGTTCACAAGCGCGATTATTCACCTGGTTAGGAGTGAGCTCCTTCTCGGCAGCCTCTGCGCTCTTGTTGCTGGAAGCCTGAGGCTTGGGGTTCGCGGCCGCCTTCTTCTCCTTGGCAGCTTCCTTCTCACGTTGCTTCTGACGCTTCTTGAGTTCCGTCTTTGAGATCATTTCGCCCGTGACCTCGTCGAGATGAAGCTTGGCAGCGGCGGCGGCGGCATCAGCCACGGCAGGCTCGCCCGAAGGAGCTGGGTTGTCCGCCATATTGGGTTGTCGCAATTCGTAGAGGTACTTGGTGTCGAGGTTGAGTGCTCTGCGCGCAGAATTTATTTATTCGTAGTCGGATCGCGATTGCGCAGGACGAGACACATACAAGCAAGCTGCAGCAGCGAAGACGGACGGAGGGGCAGAAAAAGAGTCACCCCGCCATAGGCACTTTTCGGAGTGGGGCCCAGACTCGAGGTCAAGAGCCACTTACAGCTAAGTACCAAGTATCATCAAACAGGGCAGGCACCTTTTCAAAGTGCCACCCCTTCACAAGTATTTCAATACTCATTTACAAAACCTGTCGACACCAAACGCATATTAGCTCTAGTATTAACAAGCCGAGCCGCCTTCTTTTCTCAACCGAATAGAGGCTCCTGCTTCGCCCCGTCCAAGCCCTTCAAGTACCCAACCCGATCCTTGGTATAGAACTCAACTCCAACCTTGTTCCCCATGCTCGCGGCACCCCCTTCCAGGACACCAGCCTTGATGCAGTACACGTTTGGCATGATGTCAAGAGCAGTGTACATGCTGGAGCCGCAATTTCCGCAGAAGAAGTGCTTGTTTATATTTCCCGACGCGCCCGTGACATCCCATGTCTGTGGGGACCCTGTGCGAAGACATCAGTAATGGCCATGACAAGAGACAAAATTCAGACCACGTGATGGGGACGAAGAACAACAAGATCCTCAAGATAAAAGGAACTTGTACAGAGAATAGGACTGACTCAGAAGTGCACCACTCACCTTTTGTCAGTCTGAATGCATCCCGCGGGACGACAACATTGGCGGTATACGCGCTGCCGGTCCACTAGCCAAGTCAGACTTGTGCCCTTGTCTGGCACAGAGGTAATGTGTCTGTCCACGGAAACATACCTTTTGGCAGTCGATGCAGTGACACAGTGCGGTAGTAACAGGCTCGCCTGAAAGGGAAGCGTTAGTAGACCTCGAAGACAGCGTGAAGCTGCCAAGGACATGACTCTATGGAGAGAGTACATGCACACATCTCCAAGAACAACAGTAACAAGAAAAACACTAGCGGCCCCAAAAAATAAAACCGCATGAAGAAAGGATTTACGAACCAGTATACTCAAACTCGACCTTTCCACAAAGACACTTTCCCGCAGTGGCCATAGCGCGAGGCCTTCCAAAGTCGATATCTGAAAAAGAACACAAAATCTGGTTCGAGCAAGAAGTAGACCAGAAGTGAAAGAGAAAAAAAAAAACAAAGGCGTCTGGGACATGGACAACGGCGTTTTATACTGCTGCAAGCCCGCGGGGTTTGCGTAAGCGCCGAGTCCGGGAGGGGTTCAACGTTGCACGGCATCGGAATCGATGGACGTTGAGGTGGCGCGGGTTCATGGTGAACGGTACGTACGGATGTACCTTCGCAGGCCAACGTGGTTCCTGGTGACGACTCGTAAGATACAGACATGGTGAGAACTCCAAGCGAGGCACGGACTGTTAGGCCAGAGACGCCAGAGACGCCAGGAGCCGCGTTGGCGCGTAGCAGGCATCTACCATGGTACTACTGTACATAACGTCAATTGATACTCCGACTCTGCGTCGGTTCGGTTCGAGTAACAAGCTGCCGGGTCAGTAGGAGCGTAGGAGAAACATCGACCTAGTAAGCAATCGCGTTGTGCCAAGTACCGAGCCGTGTGAAGTACAATCCGTTGCGTCTGCCATCCTTGCGCTTTTGTAACTTAAAAATCTAGTAGGACATGTATTATAGTGTATGGACTAGGTACACGGTGCTCAACATGGTTTACTTTATGCAGTGCTTGTCACTAATTAGGGAAGAAAAAAAAAAACCACCTTAATATTGCTATACTAGAGGATTAATCCTATCGTCTGTTCGGGGCTGAGATTGCGCCTTTTGAGGCGTGCCGCAAAGCATGTAGAGCATGTTCCTCGTCTCTCTTCGAAGGAGACCATGGTCTTCCTTGGAATCATGACAGAGGCGACAAGTGTACCATTTCTTGCACGTGAAGCCTTGTAGCTTGACATTTCGCTGCTGAGGCTAATGGAGGAGGCATGTTATGCTTGACAAGAAAACTGGGCTCGACCCTCCGGGCGTGGAGCTGCTGCTCAGGGGTTTTGATGCCGCCGACTTCTTCAGCTAACTTTGGGGCAACAGACTTGTCGCAGCCTCGTCGCCTGGCATCACACTCGGCGGACATTGCTCAGATGGTCTCCATCTTGTCGAGGATGGCCCTGGTGAATTCGTGGGTTGTTGAGACACCACCCATGTCGCGCGTGCGAACCTTGCTGTTTAGTTGTCAGTATAAGAGATTTCTGACAATTGCTATAGGAACAGGAGACAGTAGGTAAAAGGAGGATATTGCATACCCCTCAGCAATAACGGCATATATGGCCTTGGAAATGCGGTTGGCATGATCATCAAGACCAAGGTGTCGTAAAAGCATGCTGCCGGAGAGAATCAGAGCGGTAGGGTTGGCCTGGTCCTTGCCCTTGATGTCAAGACCGACATGTCGGCAGCCAGGCTCGAAGACGGCGACCTCGCGACCCATGTTGCAGCCAGGAACAATACCCGGGCCACCAACGAGAGCGGCGCCAATGTTGGACAGAATACCACCGTACAAGTTGGGCATGACCATGACGTCAAACTGCTGAGGGCGAGAGACAGCCTGCATCGAGGCGTTGTCGACAATCATGTCGTTGACCTCGAGGACGGGGTACTCCTTGGCGACGCTGTGGAAAGTGCTGCGGAAAAGGCCGTCGGCCAGCTTCATGATGTTGGCCTTGTGGATACAAGTAACCTTGGAGCGGCCGTTGGCGAGAGCGAAAGAGAAGGCAAACTTGGCAATGCGCTCAGACTTGGCACGGGTGATGATCTTGAGGGACTCGACGACCCCAGGAACGCTCTGGTGCTCCAGGCCAGAGTACTCTCCCTCGGTGTTCTCACGGATGATGCACAGATCGACATCCTTGTGGCGGGTCTCGTAGCCAGGGATGTTCTTGATCAGGCTGATGCTGGCGTAGATGTCCAGTTCTTGTCGCATGGCCACGTTGAAGCTCTGGTGGCCGGAGCGGCTGATGGGAGTGTGCAAGATGCCCTTGAGACCGAGCTTGTTGCGCTTAAGGGAGGCGACGGACTCGCGAAAGGCATCCTCGGTGCGGCCAACGCCATCAGTGAGGCCAGAGACCTCGACCTGCTCCCACTCGATGGGCACGTTGTCGGCCTTGAAGATGGTCTTGACCGACTCGGCAACCTCGGCGCCGATACCATCGCCGGGGATGAGGGTAACGGTATACTTGCCGCCGAATTTGGCGGGCTTGAAGATGTCGGACTGGACGGTCGCGAACGATCGGCCGAGCGGGTGCTGGCCGGTAGCGCTGCGCAGGAGCTGTAGCACAAGGCGCCGACGTTAGCCCCAATCATCAAGACGACTCAATCACAAAAAAAGGACACGGCGAGCACAAAAAATAAAAAAAAATAAAAAAATAAACACACCTGCGCCGTCCTAGCAGAGCCACGAGACAGCATCGTGACAACGCACACAAAGTATCCAAGAGTCTAAAAAAAAAAAAAACTAGAGAGCAAGAGTTACTTTTTCATGTAAGGCATTACACTATCTCTGCTCTTGCCCTATTCTCATCATGTGTTTTCAGGCTTTGGACGTATGTTGGGCACGTGTTGTTCGGTTCTTTGGGAGGGTTTCGCTGAGTGCTGTGGTCCGTGTCAGCAACGAGATTGCAGCGCCTTGGGATGCTGAGCAGAAGGGAAGCCGTACAGATTGTGTCAATGGCAAGACTTGACGTTGGCAGGATTTGAGAGGTGCAGAGAAGAGAAAGGGAAGGAACGAGAAACGGCGATAAGGGCTCTCTATATATGTGGCTCAGTGTTCCGACAGGGGCGTTGATTGGAGTCTTGGGCCCCGCATTTGAGTTTTCAGCGCAAGTCAATTGCGAACATCTTATATTTTAGTTTTGGCGCAAGTCAATCGTAGCAACGAGTTGGCTTTTACAGGCGCGCCGGACCTGGAGTCTAAACGCTTGATTATGGTGCAATTGTTAGTCAGTGCATCGACTAGGCACACGGTGGTGGTCCAATATGGTTACCTCATGCTGTGCTTGGGGGGGGAAAAACCATTAACAGAGAGCAATAGCAAGTGAAAAGTAGAGGCCCTGCTTTGCTTCCCAACGGCAGCGTTTTGCCGCAGACGTAAATAGAGTTAAGTAGCCTCTGCTTTTTTTTTTTTTTTTGTTTTTTTTTTTTTTTTTTTTTTTTCCCTCTCCTGCTCACCGTCCGTCCGCTGGTTCGGAGAAAGGGCGGAGTTCGAAGGGCTCCGAACCTTAGGGCCGCGGGTTCCCTCGGCTTGTGCTAAGCCTTTGGCGTACCAGGGTTCCCCGGCCAAGTGGATCAGTCGTTGCTTGCCAACTCATCCCTCTCATCGCGTCACGACGTGTCCTGCCAGGACAAATAGCACCTCAAAATGTACATGCCATGTAATTAAAATAAAGCTACTTGCCCCAGGGCAATGTCAGCCGCCAATCGACCGAACACCCATGTACACTGGGTGCAATAGCAGCTCTCGTCCAAAAGTTCTACTCATATACGGTTATTTGTTTCATCTGACCCCTCAAACACAATATACGCCCTGGACATGTACTGACACTCATTCCCAGTGAACCCAGCCCGCGCTCGTCATTTAACAGAAACCCCCCATCGTAATCATATCACATATCTTCTTCGTCCAGAGGCTCGACTCTCACCAGTATCTCCTCCAGCAATCCCTCCAGAAAGCTGCCGACATCACGGCCCATCCCCACCGGCTCAGCTTTGTCCAGCTGGTCAATCTCTTTGCAGACATGAGCCAGTTTATAGACCAGCTTTCTTATTTTGTCGTGCGCCACCTCGGCGCGCTGATGATTTGCTGAAACAGGATTGGTGCCGTTTCCAGTCGATGTTTGCGCCGGTCTCTGCAGCTGTTGCAGCCGCATTTGCCGCCTTTTGAGGGCTTCTTCTAATGATGGGAATATCACGTCATTGAGAGCGTCCAACTCACCATTTGGGTTTGCCGGCGCAGGAGATGGGAACGATGTTGGCGGAAGAGAGGCCTCAGATGATGCAGGTGAGTGCGAGATTGGCGGCGGCGTCGGGTTGCTGGCGGCAGGCGGGTTTTGTAATGACACACCTTGCTGCGAAGCATCCCGCTGCACCGACGGCCCTCGGTATGGAGGAATTTCAGGAATGGTCATGGACAGCACTTGCGAGCCTGGCTGACGACTTGGTGAGTCTTGGTGATGTAGCGGCGACAGTGCTTTCTCTGCGCGAGCTTGTGTCGTGTGTGATGAAGTTTGCGATGACGGGCTCATGTTCAGATGCAGCATGTCCATATCCCGCTGTAATTGATATCGAAGCTCTCGAGCATAGTCTGGGGACTGAGATGCTGGGGCCGGCGGCAACGGCCGCAGGGACGGATGACCTGTCGGCGCCTCTTGTGTTTCCCTTGGCACTACTTTGACGGGGCTTGCAGGTAACATGGCTTTGGACGGCGATCCGCCCATGTCTGCAGGTACTGGTTTTCTCTGTGGGCTCGACTGCCTTGAAGTTGCTGCGTTGGCAGCCTTGACGGTATCGGCTGGCTGAAAAGCAAAGTCCCTTGCCTTGGACGGGCCAAGGTCAGCCTCCAATGGCCGTGAGCAACGGGCATTAGCCGCGCTCTGGTTCGGTGTATTCAATCCAGGTCGGTGGACGAGCCCCCCACGGTCGCCCACTAGTCTGACGGTGCCGAAATCCCACATGTCCTCGTCCACCTTCTCTCGTTCCGTAGGAGCCGCACCCTCCTGGGCATCGCACTGCTCATCGTCTTCTCCCTTGTGTGTCAAAGCCCATCGATTGTGACGCTCGATGAGCTCGGTCAGGTACGTTGTTTTCTTGGCCCTGCGAATAAAGGGATGCCGTAGCAGATCTCTGGCCGTGGGCCGTTCTTTCGGGTCCCTTTGCAAGCAGAGCTCGACAAAGTCCTTGAAGGCCTTGGTGAAGTTTCCGTCCAACCGCGGGGGGGGATTCTTCGGGATGAGGAAGAGGACCTTCATGGGGTGAATATCGGCATAAGGCGGTTCGCCCTTGGCCAGCTCTAGCGCTGTAATGCCCAACGACCATATATCGGCTTTGTGATCGTATCCGGATTGCTTGATGACCTCTGGAGCCATCCAAAACGGTGTCCCAACAAACGTGTTCTTCTTCGTCATTGTGGCAGACAATTGGCCAGAGACACCAAAGTCGGCCAGTTTGACCTGTCCTCCCGACCCGAGTAATACATTGGCGGCTGCAAAAGGTCAGGTCAGTTCTGAGCAACCAACCAGTCCGCAGCTTTTCGGAGCCAACAACGAGGAAAACACACCTTTGATGTCCCGATGCAGCTTTTTGTCCGAATGCAAATAGTCCAGGCCGAGCAACAGTTCCCTTAGAATAATGGCAATATAATCCTCTCCGATCAACCCAGGCTTCATCAAGTCGGCACAGCTTCCACCGGCACAGAATTCCATGACGATCCATAGCTCAGCTCCCTTGGCATATGATCCATAATATTTGGTGACGTAGGGTGATTGCAACTCAGACAAGATGGCTATCTCCTGTATGATATCCTCGACTTCGTCTTCGGCGTTCTCGATGTCGATCAATTTGATGGCTACGGCTTGGCCGGTTCGCTTGTCGACGCTAGTCGAAGACGTCAGCCGTTCCGTCCAATTTCATGGGTACGATACCAGCCAGGAATGGCGAATGGCCCTTCAAAGAAATGGTGCACGCCACTCACGGCGAACGGAAGCATACCCTTTGTAAACTTTGCCAAAGCTCCCGCCGCCTAGTCACCCGGTGATTAGCCCAAGTGCCCACGAGATGTCCAAGTTTTTGCTTCTTCTCGAAACCAACCAATGCAGTACTCCTTGGAGTACAACAGCTCGGGGTCCAAGGCCTCGTTAGGCTCCTCGTCACGGTACCTCTCCGCCATGGCTACCGGTTTTGCAGGAGCTTGTGCGAAACGACGTGGCCAAAATGCAACAAGGGGGATTACTGCCGCGTGCAAATCATATGCTGCATCGAGCCCGTTGAACCGTTGTCAAGCAACGTTGTCTTCCACCAAGAGGCGCCGGTCTTTGGCTGTGCATGTACGTCGGTAGCTTGACGAGGACGATCGGACACCCCTCCTCGAGCCCAAAACCCGGAGAGATCTCCTCCGGTAGCGCAGGTCTATTATCTGATGGGGAATGCACAAAGGCGTGAAGAGAGAGAAGGGAAAAAAGGGGAAAAAAGAGCAATGTTGTCTAGAAAAACGAGGTCGACAAGGAAGGCAATGCACGTAAACCCAGAAATCCCGTGTTCTGGCTCGAACAAAAACAAACCCAGCTGGTTATCGCAGGTGGGCGGCCATGTTGACATCAATCTTGTTGCATGGATATATTTAAGACATGGATGGGGCACTGGGCTCTGGGACCTGTAATCGGTGGAGCAGGCAGGGCCAGCGCATTCATTCATCCTTGTTGTGCTCAATCTTGACTCCGTATGGATGAAGGAGTACTTTGTTATGCATCCAGGCTGGACAACGGGGGGGGGGGGGGGGAGGGGACGGTCAACGGGTGGTCCACTTAATTGACAGGTGACGAGAGGGGAGAGGGGAAGGGGGAGGAGGAGGGGAGGGTGTGTGGGGGGTGGGGAGGGGGAGAGGGGGGGGGGTTGGGTACCGTTCAAACTCTACGCGCGTTTCTTGCTCAGCTCTATTCATGCTGTCCATTGGCAATCATCTGCCACAGGTCACGGTGGGTGTTCCGTCTCGACAGCAGAACACTTGGCTGCCGTCTTTCTATTTCTCTTGTCCATAAGCAAACTTCCTCGCTCCGCGTTGGAGTAGGTTAGGTCCGTTGGCGTTCTGGTCAACTCACCAGTTTCAGCCACTCACTCCTCACTCATCCAATCTCGTCAATCTCACCAAATTTCGGAACTGTATGGTCCCGAGCACGGCATTTCAGGGCGATCCCAATCCCATAGATTGATTCCATGCTCCATTTCATTGGCTGGCTGCCTCCTGCCGTCTCAATCAAATAGTCCGGTTGGTGACAGGGCTATCTACCTGCTCCAGCTTCATTTGTCTTCCTTGTCCTCCCTCGTCTGCTACAGGACACCTCCAGCTAATGCCTCATACGTGTCACCATAGTTTCCCTTCAAGTATGTTCCGTGATTTTGAGAGGCAACGTCGGCGGTCTCCCGCACCGCTCCTCCCGAGCCTCGCCGTGGGTGAAAGATGAAACGAGCCGTGTCAATCGTCTTGTTTGTTACGTAGTGCAGACCGTCTATAGGCAAAGGTGCCGCGCACCTTGCAGCCCCCTGCCTCTTCATTTTCCTCGTCCGCAGCTCGCTAGTCTTCAATAAACTCAATCATCACTGTCCCTTGTTTCAGACCACTCTCTTCAATACTCTTTTCCAGCCTCTCCATCAAGTCCTGACCTTGCGGCATCCTCTTGAGTTCAAACACTATGCCTTCCTTGCCTTCCAGGGGCTCAGCCTTGAGCCACTCGTAGATGCGCCTTACTGGATCTTGCAGGTTGAATCGTCGGATCACCCGCCCGGTAGGATGCCTAAATTGAATCCTCGTCGTGGTTGCCGGATTGTGTTCGGGTTCTACATGGGGTTTCCCGCTCGATATCGAGGCAAACACGCCTTGTTCAAGAGCTGGTTCAGGCTCTTTACCTTTGGCCTCCCCAGGGTCAACCCCGCTGGTTCCAGGAAACTTGGTGAGAGCATCAGGATCGTGTATGTTGGGTGTTGAAGTTGAACGACTGCTCTCACCGCCTGTCGCCAGACTATTTTGAAGAGCCATCTCCAGCATTTCCTCCTCCGTCATCCTGTCGACGTCCACTGCAGCAGGTTTGCGAGCTGTAGCTTTGGCCACAGGGTTCTTGCTGTTCGCAGCAAGACTGTATCTGTCGAGGAACTCGGCCAGCTCGGAATGAAAGTCTGCTGCGCTGGGAAACGGCCTGCCGCTCCACACCTTCACCTGCTCACCGGTCCGAGGATCGACTATGGAAACATGTGGATAATTGTCCGGGTTCTCATGTGTTTGGTTGGGAAAGTAAAAAGTAACATACTCCTCAGCATCGGGATAATCTTTGTCGTACTGCAGGAAAATAAAGTTCTCTGATACTAGCTCCCGCACCGCAGTGTCTTTCCAGATGTCTCTGTTGAGAGCCTGGCAGTTGAAGTCATTCATGTCCTGAAGATTTACCAAGATCCATTTCTTATCCTCCTTGCCGAGCGCTCTCGCTTCATCCCATGTATAACGAGACATCAAGTCATACGGCGGCCGAAACAGATCTTCCAGTCGCCGCGCGTGGCTCCCGCTGTCTCCGGGATTGGCGCTGCCTGAGGAACTCGGCCCATCCCCCCAGACTCGTTGACCAAACGGACCACCAGTGCGAGCTACACGATTGCTGTCAGCCAATGAAGCCGCCTCGGGTCACATACAATAATCACGCCACAGCAGAATCGCAATCCAGATACTTACGAGGAGGACGTCTTCTGCTCCTCAGGTGCTCAAGCAGTCTCCGTGTGGTCTCCTCATCCGGAGCATCACCCCAGCTGAGGTCTGGTGCGACTAGAGTCTCAGTCGTGCGCGCAATCGGTGCCCTCACATCCTCCTGTCCTGCTGGGCCGCCCGGGCCGCCCGAGTATAATTCCTCCTGTAACCTCTTGGCCATGGCCGCATCCTCTTCTTCCTGTGCCAGGGCAGCTGCGTGTTGGATAGCTGCCCGTTCGCCTTGGTCGCCGCTGTCGAGACCAATGTTGTCCTGTGCCATGTCGTCGTCATCGTCACTTATCTGAATGACGTCACCGGCATCCTGGCGACCAATGTTCGAAGGGCGAGAAGCTGCCTGTCTGCCTGAAGGTGTGGATGCAGCGTCCGAGACTCCAGCTCCAAACCCAGAAGCTAACTCTGGGTTTTCAAAATACAGGCCAACCGCACGTTCAAAATCCCCATTTGCGATTTGCAGGAATCCCCTTCCAACTTCCGGGGTCGCTCCGGTAATGGAGACAAAAGTCGAGATAGCCTCATCCATGTCGCGACCTCCAAGTCCGACAAACTCGACTCTCGGCTCCGGCTCAAGGTTGGTAAACGAGGTTTTTTTTTTTCTCGTGGTGAAGGCCGACTGCTGTCTGCAGCTTTCTCCGAGCGTATCTTCTTCTCGTCAGCGCAGGTCTTGTCGATCGATGACGACGCAAAGCATGAAGTGCTGCGAGCAGCGTTGTGCTCCTCTCGAGGTTTGCCTGCCCCTCACCCTGGCAAACGGGTTTGACCTGCGTCAAGTTGCGGCCGTTGGAGAGATGAAATTAAACCGATGAAGCTGTTGCTCTGGCAAGAAAAGCCACCCGAACGCTCTGTGTGGGTTCAGCACTGTAATGGAAAGCGATAGCCAAGGCAAGAAGAAACAAGAAGAAAAGCGGACAGAAACGAGTGCGCACGCACGTCCGTTCCTGACATGCAATTTGTGCTTGGGATGCAAATGGGCGGCATTGATTCGCTGAGGGGCTTGTGCAGGCATCCGACCGCCATGACGCAACCAGTCAGTCCCTTCCGGACCGCATATTAATTTAAGCTGCTCGCGTTGACGTCGGGTCACTCGTCGTGCATGTGCGTGTGGGCTTTGTCACTTTGTCACTTTGTCACTTTGTGAAAGCCGTCTTCCCTGGGCCACCTGCCAGCGTTTTCGCCTTCACAACAGAGAGAGTAGCCTTCCGCCGGGCTTTGCGCTTGGTTGGCTGTTGGGCATTGGGTATTGTATTCACGTCTTGTTACACCGACGCGCCTGCGAAATGGCACCTTTTCTGAACAGTCGCAAACTGTGCTCTTGGCTCCATGTCTCAAGTTCTCCTTAATTTACCTATAGTCCGCAACATAGCTATGCCCGCGACTGCTTAACATCTTCCAACAATTCCCTCCATGCTCTCTGCACGTCAATAGACCTCTCTTCGCCGAGTGCTCCTTGTATCTCAGCTTCCAGGCTGCTGGGCAACTTGGCCTGTCCAAAGACACCCTTGTTCCTCGCTTCCAACACCTTGGACACAGCCTTGATCCTCTTCAAGCGCTGGGACTCGGTGCCTGTCTCGCCCTTTTCTATGTCGAGACTCTCCAAATACCATGCTATAACCTTGGATCCCTCACATGGGGACGGAAAAGGGTCCATGGTATTTGTATACTTGACTGCGTCTCCCATCAAATCGTTGACGCATTCATACCATACTTCTCGCTTAATGAATTCGAATTTCGCGTGGACAAAATATGGTTTCAAAGTGGCAATGATATCCCCAAGAGATCTTCTAATGTCAATTTCATTCGATAGGGCGTAGCCGCGAGCAACAGCTTCGAACGCCTTTTTGGCCGTCTTGGATGAGATGTTCTCTTTTTGACTCTCCTTGGTATTCGAATCCATTTCTTCATCATCACCGAAGTCGTTGACGTAGGAGGTGACTATGGCGCAAATGTCTTGCAACATGTCGAGGTCTGGGCGGGCTCTGGCAAATCTCCACAGACACTCGAAGGCGTATGGTCGATACTCGTCATTGTTCCGTTTTGCTTCTCGGATTGCAATCTTTTTCATCTGGTTAGAAATAGCGTTGTCGGGTTCCCAAAGCGGTCTACTTTTGCCCACGAATTTTGGATAAGACTGCAACAACTTCTCTTTGCCTGGAAAGGTTTTCAAAGCCAGTGCTTTGTCAAAGGCAGGCCAAATCGTTTTCAGGTTGGATTCGTCAATGGACCCTACGGCTTCACTTGCATCGGCAACATCAGCTGCCATGGCGGCGACTGTGAGCGCCCCAGTATGCCTAAGTGCCCATCGCGCTGCGTCCATGCAGTGGTCGACCAAGGTCACAATCTCTCGAACGTACCGTGTCACCGTGCGGCTGCTTCCTGCATGCTGGTCCCAAACCGCCTTGAACACTTTTCCGGTATACTCGTCGACATCGTGGGACCCGAGATACGCAAAAGGCAGCAAAATAGACTCCTGGGCAGTAAAATGATCCGGTGAGATCTTTGCCACGGAAACGACCACATCTGCCACTTTTTGACGACGATTATCGTCCTCCGCTTGGAGATAAAGATCGACAAGCTTTTCACAGAAGCGCACCTTACTGGCGTCTGGAGCGGCGCGAATCATGTAAGCAGCTGCCCTAGCGTATGCTTGACTAACCTCATCATTTTTGTCCATGGCCTGTTTCCCCAGAATGCGCAACAGCTTGCCTGCTATTGGCTGTATATCGCTGCTGTGGCGGGTGGCAAGTGTAGTGATGACCCTGCTACATCCTATCTTTGTAGGCATCCCAATAGCAGTCTTGATGGTGGACTCAAATCTAGGGGCGAACTCTGTCATGACGCTGGCGTCAATGAATCGTAAGCAGTTATCAATCGCTTCAGAAATCGGTGACTGATTGACCATCTGCGAACGCAACTTATCAATCTTGTCTCGGCTCAATTCCCCCGCGCGTTGGTATGCATAGTTGATTTGCTCAGGTTCAATCGTGCTCAACAGGCCTAGTAGTTGAGGAATCATGCTAGGAATGAAAGGTCTAAGAGCCTTGCCGCCCTGGTTGGCAATCTTCATGACGGTTACAGTTGCAAATAATCGAACATCCTGAACTGAACTTTCCACGCCTTTGTCAGACAATAAAAATGGCAAGGCCTCCTTCATCATGGCCTGAACAGCAGAAGCACGATTCCCCTCTTCCAATTGACGAGTAAGAGTGTTGGAGAGAGTCATGCACAGTTTCAGTGCGGCTTCTCTTACACTGCCTTTGACGTCGTCCAACACTTTGAGGGCGCTGGCCCAGATATCACGGTAGTACTTCTCATATAGAGAAAACGGTCGCCCTTGTATGAGATCGGAAACAGCAGCACAACTTGCTTCCCTCACTCGCCACTCTTTGCCCAGTATGCTTTTTAGGATGTCCTGTATAATGGCGTCGAAATGAGCTTCGAGCGTAGCATTCGAATCCTTAACCAGCGCTTTCCAAATGTCATTCATCGACCGCTGAACATTTTCATTGGGATCGAATCGGTATCTGTATAGCTTGGGGTACAGCTTGGGGTCCACTTCTGACTCGGATAGAATGTTGCTGAGCCCAAAGCGGCCGAACGCGGACCTGGTAGACCATGTTGCAGCATTGGCAGCCAAGGACATGAATTTGTACACCAGGCGTTGATCCCCCACCTCGTTAGCCAAGCTGACAATATCCTTGTAAGAGGTGACTGAGTTGCCCTCGCCGGTAGGTAGTGCTCCAGGCTCGAATAGCTCGGTCTCTTCGTCTACCTTTAGTTGTGTTCCGCTACCTGTGAAGGCCGACACGAGATCTTTCACCAAGGCAGATCTGAGGTCTGCATCACCTCGCTCATAGACTAGTGAGAGGCCACGGGATGCTGTTTCTTGCACCAGCTCATCTCTTGCACCAAGGAGTCTCATGAAGGCTGCTTGAGCCTCTCTTAGCAGGCTCTGCACTTGGCTGAGATGAGAACCAAATTGTACGATGCAAAAGAGCCAGATCACAGAGGCCTTGAGTATTGATGGCTTGGTTGCCTTACAGTCTTGCAAAATCTTCTTGATGACTTGATCAAGCCACCTGCCCCGTGCGCCGCTGAGGAATGTCGAGTTCCTGGCTTCGACATCTGTTTTAAGTCTCATGCTGTTCGATTCCCATTTAGCCACAGCGGAAGTGATCGCCTCTCCCACGGCAAATTGAACGTCGACACGTTTGATTTCGTGAAGCGAGAACAGATTCCTCACTATTTGGCCAAGGGTACCAGGAAATGGATCGTTCGTCTCGTCCGGATCGGATTCTTCCTCCAACCCTGTAGCAAGGCTTCCGAGCGCCGCAATGGCCTTCTCGTTAACCTTTTTCGCGTCCGAGGACAGTTTATGGATAACTTTGGTGATAGAAAACTCTCCTTCAGTCGATGGGATAGCCAGTTTGGCGGCCCAAAGCTGAGAAAATGAATCCAATGCTGCCTCATACAGAGACGAAGGCAAACCATCGTTCATGAGAAAGCGGTATGGCCACTCCAGGTTTTGCGGGAAGGGTCTATCATAGTACACGCATCGAGAAAGAAGGTAGCCAAAGGCAAGCAGAGCACCTTCTGCAGCATTTGCATTCGCGCCCACCAAAGATTCGGCGCTGGTAAATAAGGACTTCAAGGTCATGATCCAGTTTGCTACAGAGTCGGAGCTATTTGCGGGATGTCCTGCCAGGATTGCAAATGCTTTTGCAGCAAGCAATCGAATCCCCTTTTGGTTGGATTTGAGGAGCGGTAATAGGTCTACACTGGCATCCGTGAGGAAGCCTATGGGAGCACCGGGCGTCCAACCAGCGACCTCAACGAAGCAGCGCAGGCATTCTTCCACAATATATGACCCTTCAATGAAGGCGCCGCTCAGGCAGGTCTTCAGGTAGAAGACAACGTATGCGCTATCCACAGAACGCAGATAAGCACGCACCTTGTCTCTTGTAGCTATGTCAGTTGACACCTGTGCATCAAGAATTTGCATCCAACCCGGCTTGATGTCAAAACCGTCAAGTGCTGTAAGGAGAATTATCTGCTTGATATATCGAAGAGTTACAGGAAACGCGGCAAGTCGTGAGCCCTTGAAATTTTGAAACACAGCATTGTTCGGCAAATTTTTATCATCACCATTAACAACTTGTTGAGAGCCCTTGTGCGGATCTAAAGGGGAGTCAAAATATGTGATCGTCATGTCTTTCCAGTCAGGTAGTTGTGGCGCTGTATCCGTGTGAGCGTAATATGTCCACGGATCGAGACCCCTGTGACCCTGTTCTATCACATCATTTCGTTCATTTTGTCTCCCAGCAATGGCCAAGATATCGATCCATCGACCAAGAATGTCGGAATACGGCAGACACTGGTTTGCCCACTTCACGACAGCGTGTCTGGTACTTCGCACTGCGGGAGGCTCATCTGCCAGTGTCATGAACATGAGAAGAATGAGCTTCAAGCCCTCATCCACTCCGCTAACGCTCGTAGATTTACCTGCTGTGAGGCTGGACAGTGCACCGTCAATATTCACGACAGCATCACTTGTGTTATCCTCAGATAAGGACCGAAGCAGCCACGCGCCTATGTCGAGTCTTTCTAGGTCGGGCATATCGACGCTTCTTGCTACCAAGCCAATAGTCTCGTAGGCTCTACAACGTAACGCAATGTCGTCATTTGATGTATGACTGGGAACAGGCCAGCCTTTTCCCTCGATGTACGATCTCATTGCTTGGATGAGTGGCATACCAACAGCGAAATCGGATTTCGAAGGACCAATTTGCGCCACCCAAGACAGAAAATGAAATAAAGCCTTGTGCAGTTTCGTTCGTTCCAAGACACTGCCGACCGGCATGGAATCATCCGGCAAAAAGTCAAGATTCACGACAGCCATGATGTCGTCGGTCATTGTAGTGGCGATTGTTGACCTGGAGAGAATGGCGAGAGCTCGAGTACGATAGGGTACTGGAAGTTGCGAGTGTGCGAGAAACAAACGTTTGACCAGCGACTCATCCTCGACAGATACAGTGCTCCGTTTGAGAATCTCCTCTGCCGTAGATGCGAGTCTGTTGTCAAAACCTGAAGCAGCGAAAAGTGCAGGGAAAAACCTCTCCTCATCAGTGAATGCGCCACTAGCCAGCAATGCGATGGCCTTCATCTTCAGTTCTCTGCTCCTTCCGAAAATCTTCTCATTCTCAGGGAATTCGGAGGGAAATAGCCCCAGCTCATCTTCAGAAAGTGCTGGATTGGATTGTGCCAATGAGTTATTCCCAGTCGGTGTGCGGAGGCGGAAGAAGATGCCCAGGGCCGTGGAAAGACATTGGGCATCGGCGTCGTCTGCCAGACCAATGGCGGATCTCAAGTTCGAATCTTCCGTGCTTCCTCGTGGAGGAACTGGGATCTCGAGAAGTAATCTCAGTATGATATTAAACATGGCAGCGGCTCTGGGCTGTCCCTCATCTTTCGCAAAGCCGGCCAAGGCAATTGGAACCAGATCCCTTCTGTCTTCAATACTTAATCTGTCTAAACTGTGCATGATGAAGGACAGATCCAGCTGCTTGATCACGGCAGAGTCATTAGACTTGTATTGTTGCAATAGAGCTTTGACAGGCAACACTATCCTTTTTTTTTTTCCACACGAAGACAGGTCAGTGACCTCTCCACGTACTCATTTTAGGTTCAAAAGGAGCTACTGAATCACACAAAGACCTACTCTGGAGATTGTATAAAGGTTTTCAGCCTAGCAAGAATCTGAATAACCTGTGGCACTAGTTAACGTCGAGCTCGGGAATATCAAGGACGTCCTAATGAGCCAAATTTCCTTACTCGTGCTCTGACCGAAGCATGATCACTGGCTGCCTTCAGAATCAGCGGTGCTAGATACCGCTGAAGCAGTTGATGGAGCTTATCTTCCTTATTGGCCACACCTAGGATTTTGAATTCGACGCTCTCCACCAACTGCAGCTCGCGTTGCTCTGTGGACGGAGTCGACATGGCGACAATACGGGCGGGCTGTTGAGAATATCTCCAAGGCTCATGAGACGACGGCAAGGGGGAGTGACGCTGGAAACACGGCCTGCGATGCGAGAGAACAAAGGAAAGCTATATGGCCACACGCGGTTCGGGCACGCAGCGTAGGCAACCTCCAATGTGACGACGAAGGTTCCATTAACTTTCAGGGCTAACGGGTTGGTTCTAACGCAAAACGATATTATGACTAAGCAAGCTTGAGCTTGGCCACCCTCTATCTTTCTTGCACTCGCGCCATTCGTCATTGTGGGTCATGACAAGCAAGGGAGACACTCGGTACCTTTCCAGTTGAAGGACGTGAAGCGTGACGTCTGGTCCTGAAGGATGTACATGCTCCGTACCTAGGTGCCTTATGTAATCATGAGAGCGCCACGCGGTGATTGACAAAATCCACCCCCGCGTATCCGTTCTCGCTACCTTCTACATTTGAACCCGTCTGCTGTAGGATGTCATGATGTCGTGTTGCAAATCGAAAGGCAGCCTGACAATTGATGACAACGAACAAGACAGCTCCAAAACCTTTTTCCCTACTACAACTGCCCAGGTAGCTGCTAGAATCTCTCACTCTCAGCCTTGACACCACCTACTATCACCATCACCACCACCATACACCACAACCGTCACCACAACCGTCACCACAACCATTAGATTTCCCAGTCTGGTAGGTCCGTGCGATCACTACTTGAGTTCTTGCACGTGGACGATGGCAAAACGCTCCGCGCTTGTGAGAACATTAGAACTTGCAGGGGATACGAAAGCATAGGCCCGTACCAGTATTTATCACAGCATTACAGCGCGAGCAGTCCTGTAGTCCAACAAAAATTCTTGTGCCTTGACCATTAAAGCCTAATGCACCGCGCTGCGTGCGAGAAATTTTCGAGGTTTCAAGTACGAACCAGCTAGGAGTACTCCGTAATAGGCTCTCTTTCAGGTCCTGCCTTATACTGCGCGGACATTCTGATGGAAAGAGATGAAACAAACTCGCGCCGTATGCTATCGGCTGGTCCAACGCAGGCAACATCAAGCCCGGGCCACACGGACGTACAATCTATCTCACGCGGTCAAAACGCATTGAAACATGATGGACTCTCCTTATCACACAGTCATGACAGATCAAACCTGCGTCCAAGATCTTGGTCTCATCCCGTCCTCGTGTCTTACTGGTTGATTTCCCTTGAACTGGCACAGCAGCTAGATTTTCAGCTAGCATAATGCATTAGGCTTGGCAAGGGCCCTGGCCATTAATGATGCATGAAATCCTTACTTGGTTGGTCAGGCTGATAGCGCCTCATGTACAGTCTGTACTAATGGACTCTCGCGTCGTTTAATCGGACTTGGCTTTGATTTGCTGAATCAACTTCAGCTTGATCCTACTGGTAGACACAAGCAAGCGCATATAGCACATAGTATCATCATCATAAAAAAAACAATAAAAAAAAAAAAAAGAATAGGCGCCCGGCCTTGATGATGAACGGATCGTTGGCGGCCAAGTCTACCGAAGTTCGGACAACTCTATCCTGAGTTAGTTGCTGAACAAGTGGAAAGGAGACGGCGTGCAAATCACCTCCATTGCGCGTCATCAAGTACATTATCTCGCATGGCCAAGACGCTGAGATGGCTGCATGTTTCTATGCTTGGCTAAGTCAGCTGCTTTGGCATACCATTCGGGCCAGGCTATTGCTGAGAAGTGCCCTCGATGTTATCGTTTTGTAACATCGGCGCTCACAGGCCACGACTCGTCGACGCCTGACGTCTTGCCATGGACGGCTGCGCGAGGGACAGCAAAGCTACCGAGCGGTTGATTCCACCAACTGGGGCTCAATTGAGTTTATTTAGCCGAGCAGAGCCGAGTTAATTCTTATACACGGCTTCTTGAGCCTAGCGCACGGAGAATGTCCGTAGAGCTATACAGTGTCGTCACCGGACGCAGAGGAGCATGGCAAAGGCGTGTGAAGACCAGGACAGTGACGCAGGATGTACTCATGGTTGATGGAAGGACAGCAGGCACATCGTGGAGTTGGTGACGGCGAAGCAGGGAGGGGCGCGGACGGGGCGCGGAGGCATACCCATGGGTGGTTCCTGAGGCGATATGCAAGGGCAATAGAGGCAACAGCCAAATAGAGAGAGGCGCGTTAGCCAAAAGCCGTCCCGGAGAAGAAGCCATCGTACAACGATGCGAATGGGAGACGAGAGAAACGACGGTCAACTGTGGCGCGCATTCGCTTGCAGCAGGTGCATTGCCATTGTTGGGATAAAGTCCTCCGTGTCATATGGAGCGTGCCAATTGCGGTTCTTTGAAACCTTGGACAGTGAGCTGAGCAAGAGCATCCATCCGGGCCAGGAAACTTTTAGGAACAAGAAGAAGAATCACACAACAAGGGCCTTTGTCTACTCACCGAGGGCCTTGTCTACTCACCGAGGTCCTAGGTCCTAGGTACCTAGGTAGCCACCGGCCAATGATCAGCTTGGATCCATACAAGGGAGATGCCGCTTGATTTTGAACAGTTTGGACGAGACCAGGTGCTAGAGGTGAACTCAGAGCCAGTTAGCACAGCTTTGGTGGCCCTGACGAAGCACGGGTATGCTCCAAGAAAGAGACGAGATGAAGTCGGCTAATAAGCAAGGGAGAGCTCCGTATCCGTGCATGAAATATCTGGGTAGGTACTTGGGTACCTAGGTACTTTTCATGGTCAACTGCCTGTCCTCCGTAAGCAGGTGCCAATTGAACCTCGCCTGCCTGTCGCGCTGGCGATAGGGCCACGGAAGCGGAAAGCGCAGGCCTTCTGCCCACATCAGGAAGCCCACATCAGGAAGCCCGCATCGGGAAGCCCGCACCAGGGTTTGCCTCCAATTGCTGCATTGATGATTATACAGCATCAAGATGAACAAACACCACCCACAGAAGGCTGGCAGGCTGTCTCTCTTCTCGAGAGCCTGCTTACCCGACGCAGCAGACAACGGACTGCTTTTGTTTGTATCCCATCGCCCGTTGTACAAGTTGCTGGCCCCCGCGTACTTCGTACAGTACAGCGTTCATTATCTTATAATGACGTGGTTTGTCCAGGCCAGGCAAGGGTAGAGAGGCGACATCCCCTTGACGTGCCCTAACACTGTACATGCACATGCTGGACATGCTGGCGTCCAGGTACGTCTGGGGTCTGGTTGGGAGGGTAAATGTACCTACCAGGTAGGCATCTAGGTACCTACCGCTTGGACAACTCGGCAGCCGTCAATCAGCATGTCAGCCAATTTCCAGGTACCTAGGTACTCGCTGTCTATCCGCGTTTCGCGGCCTTGGGACAGTCCAAGGTGCACCAGCTGGGTTGCGAGTGAATAAGTATATAGGTACCTAGGAGGGTGTGAACCAGCTAGAGCTCAGAAAGAGTGAAGGCAGGTCGGTGCCAGGTAGGAACTCAATTCGGTCTGCAAAGGTCAACTATGTGAAGAAGTCGTCGCAAGTTTCCGGAAGTACAGAGTACCGAGAAGCATGTCGCAAATCTTCGAGGTGGGTGGTGTGGGGTCCTATAGCTCGACAAAGGGAGACAGATTCCACCCAGCCAGGACCAGAATGGACGAGACAAGTCAGCAGTCAGCAGTCAGCAGTCAGCAGTCAGCACGGTAATTTTGGAAATGCCTCGAAAAGCATCAACCCTGCTCCACGGTGTAACAATGGCACGCCAGCTCTTGCTCGTCATTGCATCTCGAAGCCAAACAGTCTCTACCCAATTGACGACTGGAGTATCTCCAATCTCCAGAGCACGGAGCCAAAGACCCGTACTGCGACCGGCTTCGTCGAAACACTGTGGCCCGCACAGGACAATAAATAGGCTTTGCTAGCGTCAGCCATCTCGGACCATGTGCCAGAGTTGCGACAAGGACTACTCTCTTCTCCAAGAATGAAAGGGAACCGTGAGGAATCCTGTACGATGCGGCCAACTGCTGCTGCCTGTCTCATGGTCGCGCCGTCCTCACAACCAGGCGCGCTGCTCGTAACGATTGTCTCACAGCGTAAGACGTGGTCCGAGTTGCTTCCAAGGTTGCGATTGTTGATTGTTGCTTTGTACCTTGTGTACGTATTCGACGGACTGGACGACAGTTCTGATGTTGCATGCCATCTTAGCTGCCGAAAACGGATGGGGCCAAGGCTTGCAAAATGCAAATCATCCTCCACTCCGTAGATCAGCGCGCCTTCCCCATTTCCGCATCGGCAGCATCAGTTAGTACTCCGCATGTGCTCCGTATTACCGTTGCCGGTCGTTTGGAGGCAAATCCCTCGTCCCGCCTTCGGATCTGCATTCACGCCTCCTCCCCAAGATTGACCGAGTTCCTCTTGAGAAGAGCTAAGCACCAGACAGGGACGCGCCATTCGTTGACCCTCCTCCATGGTCGCATTGCCAGCGTCTCTTGGTTATCGTAGTACGTACAACAACAAACTGTTACCGAGTACGTCTGTGGTGGTGGCTGCCCGTTCAGTCCATCCTCAATTGTTACGAGTACTGGCGCAATCCGTCTTAGCCTGGGCTGAACTCCGAAGCAGACATAAAGCTTTGTGGAAAGACCAAATCGCTTCCGACTCTTTCTTCTGCTTCACACCATCCATACTCAATCGTTTTGCCCTGACAGCACTTTGTTATTGTTGTTGCACTTGAGTCATTCCATTGTATCGTTGGTTGTGTCGCGTATCGCTTGGCGAGTTCTGCTTAACGTTTTGTGTTTCGGCATATCCTGGAATCCCGCACTAGAAAAGGCGACGGGCAGTTTGGCACACGTCAACCAAGTGTCACCTGGAAAGTAGCGGCCAATCTCGCCAGTCTCGCCAGTCTCGCCAGTCACGCCATAACCCCGAAAGCTCCCGAGTGTTCAGGTATGTCGACGTCAATCTTGCTCGAGCTGGCCACGTCCACCCACTACATGCACCCATGGCATGGCCCTGCCCTGCCAATCTTGAATGCCCCTCGCTCCCCCTCCCCTCGCTCCTTTCTGAGCGTCTGAGTGCGCGATCGAGCCGATACTCGTGTCCACATGCCATGCACGAGGCTAGGCAGCGGCCAGCCTGGTCCAGGTTGTTGGCCAAGACGCAAGCGCAAACGCAGGGCGGGACTGCACCGCACTTCTCCGTCAGGCTCAACCTGCTTGCCTACAAGGCCAGCCACATCAAGCATAAAGACAATCAAGGCATCTGGCATCATGGAAATCGTCCAGCTACTGTTGAGCTTCTGAGGGATTGAGTTCCAGAGCCCCACCCGGGCCCTATCTGGCCAATGGCCATCCCTGCCTTTTGTCTGTCGGCGCCCCGCGCGCCCCAGCTAAGGCTGTGCACCAGAAATGAGCTCCGGCGAATGCGTCCCACGTGTGGAGAGAGAGAACGAGAAGCTGACACCCTAATTAGGTGCGCGCCCAGAGCCAGAAGCCCAGAGTCGTTTGGTCCCAGTTCGGAGCGAGGGCCGCGCACACGCACACGCACACGCACACGCACCACAGCTGTGTCTTGCTAGCACCCATCGGCGTTGTCCAAGGGAAAAAAAAAAAAAAAGAAAAAAGAAAAAAAAAAGAAAAAAAAAACAGCTTGCCTGTACTCCTGTGCCCGCCTTGCCGCGACTCGGATTTTCTCTCCCTCACTTCACTCCTCCATCACCTTCCACGACTCTTCCTTTGCGCGTGTTTCGGACATTGGCTCAGAGTTTCGGTTGTTTTTGCCGGCGCCTAAAAGTAAGTAATTCCCTTTCAATTTTTCTTTTGTTCCCTCCATGTGCGAATCCCGCTCTTTGGTTGCTGGTCGATGTGCTTTTGCGCAATCCCCATCCGTCTTCGATCGCATTCTCGACCCCTCGTGACGACGACGAAATCGATGCCATCAGCCGTATTTGCATTACTCAACGACAGTCTATGGACATATGAGGTGCTGCTTCTTGGATCTCGCATTGATTTTCGTTGGACCATTACACTATCCTACGCCATCAACTCATCGACAATCTCACCACGAAAGCGAGGTGGCGGACGTCTTGACCCCGTCAGCACTAAATTCATGCCCAAACAAAGCTTAAATATCGGCGCATGGGCTTATTTTCCCAGAATCACACCGGCATTTGCAATTCGCATCACGGTATACGAAGCTGCCCTCTGTGCAAGGACCGCTTGTTGTGCGACCCATGCCGAAAACCTGGCTTATCTCCGGTCTCTACCCTGCGACACAAAACCGCTGTAGCTGAAGGCGGTCAGACATCGAACGGAGATTGTTGACGCACACAAAGCGCTCCGGTGTGAAGTTGAGTTGATCCGCCACCACAGACTACTCAAACAAGGATCGCTGCGCCCAGTCACCGTGGATTTTGCGGGTCAATGCTTGGTCCTGCTGGTAGCCATTTCAGAACGGAATCCAGAATTGGGCTCATGTAGCATGACCACAGCTTCTCTGTCCCTTAACGCTGGCGACCGATGCATTCTGCAACCTCTGCTCTCATGTTATGAGCTACCAGGAATGACCGGTTCTGGCAACGCGCACGTCAATCAGCATATCAAGAGCAATTCGAGATCATGCGGGCTTAGGAGGGGGTGAATTTGGGTTTTTATTCGAAGGACTGTGCATGCTGATGACATGGCCTAGGTTTCTGTTGATTTCGAGAGCGTTTCAAGTGTTTATCCACGATCCCTCGGAATCCTCGGTAGAACTGACGTTTGTTGTCGTTATCATTCAACGGACATATCGCATTCTGTCTTTGACGCACAAATCAACTGTTTCGTCGCTTCGACATTTTGCGGATCCTTCCAGCACTCCCTTGCAACGTTTTCACGCGGCGTGACGGCGTCTTGAGGTTCTTGTCTTTACGACTACATTTGGAGTCTCCGTACTCGGTCTGGATACCGCTCCTCTCGATTCGTTTCCGGTTCCCGTTTCGATTCGATCAATCTGCACGCTTTTGATAACCCAAATCATTTCTTGTAAAATTCTGGTAGGTGGTTTCTTGTCCGAGGTGACCTCCTCTGGCGCAGCTTGTTGGCACGGTTTGCTGACGAAGACCAACACAGCCTCTTGACGATTTCGTTATCTGAAGATCTTGTAAGGAAATTAACCTCCGTTATTTGTGAGCGCCTCGAAAATCAGTCATTCCCGCCGGTCAAATCGCCAATTTCGATTTTGGTGCAGCTTCGTAACCTGTTTGTCATTGACGTCGCGACATCGCTGGTAGCGTACACGCAAGGCTAACTTGTCAGCAGCGTGACGTGTCCAGGTTTTCCTTTGCCCTCTGAAATTTTCTAAAATGTCTTTCCCCAACGGAACCCCTCCGGCCTCCGACATGGCTGTTGTCTCCCCCCCTTCTGGCGGCGATCAGCCGAAGACCACCCTGTGGTAAGAAATTCATTCCGTTGCTCTAGACAGTTTCATGTCCATGGAGGTATGGCTCTGACGCTCCTTTGAAGGATGGGCGAACTTGAGCCTTGGATGGACGAAAACTTTATCAAAGGTGTCTTTCTGTCCGCTTCTGGCGAAACTGTCAATGTCAAAGTGATCCGCGACAAGAATTCTGGGTATGTGACTGGGGCAAACAACACAGGGGAAGGAAGGCCAGGCATGAAGGCTAACCGTCAATTCCTTGTTTCAGCAATGCCGGCTACTGCTTCGTTGAGTTTTCCTCGCCCGAA